>RJWJ010028308.1:0-21447 GCA_004363605.1 Indri indri | reverse complement strand
CAGCATTTATACTGATACCCAATAAAGATCGTAGGAAACACCACGTGAGCACTACCACAACCAGATTAGAAAGCGTGTGGCATTATGAGTCAGGGGACCCTATTTTGATAACAAGGTCCTGGCTTGGCCAACTTAATACAGGTGACTGCAGCCAATCTGCCTTTTAGGAAAGCGTTCTAGCTCGTTGCACACCCTATGAGGAAATACGGTGAATAAGACAGATTTATCATCGGAGTTACTAGGTGCCTTCCTGAGGCACTTCATACTGTCAGCAATCTTGGGCTTGGGGAGCTGCCCGTAGCAGACAATCGAACTCCTGACAACGACAGGACCAGTCATTTTGATTCCGCTTCAGCCAGGGCCATTCTTTAATATCGGAGTCTATTCAGACTGAACACTAGACTCCTTGAGACCCCACAGGAACTCCTGAGGATGGAGTGTGGGAGTGCTCCCAGCTCAACTGTCTGCTGGAGTCATGGCCGAGAGAGCCCTGGATGGCCACCACACGGACACAGATGCCACGGTGACAGTCCCCAGCAGCGGACGCAGCAAGCATGGGACTGAGCCAGCTGCCAGCGTGGGGGTGCTGCATAATCTAAAGAATGAAGTCATGCCCTGGCCTGCACCCAGGAAGCTCTACACAAAGCAAAAGATCACCACTGAGATAAAGAGCTGAAAGCTATTCCCCAACTCAGCTGTTTTAGCGGTGCAGTCTCAGAATGAGCTGAGAGACTGCAGCATCCACACCGCAGGAAGCTCCGGGCCAGCCCAGAGGACGCGAGGGGAGCTGTCAAGTCCAGGTGGACGTGTCACCACCAGCCAAGAGCAGGTCCATCTCTGTGGCCATGAATCATACTCCATGAAAAGCAAGGCGCGGCGGCCAACCCCCGTCCTCCAGCCTTGGAGTCATACTACCAGAAATGTGGCTCCTGGGCCCCACGCGGACAAGAAAACATTGAAATGCAACTGGCAGAAGAATGGTGGCCGCAAGAAAGCCAGCATGGCCTGGGGCCTCGGTGCAGGGCCCCACCGCAACAGAGTGAAAGCTTCTGCAATTAATAATATACCACACTTATGCAAAAGAATGTCCTTGTTCCTGGCCAGAATGCTGATGCCATTCTCAAACAGCTCAGCAAAAATTACTAGTAATACAGAGAGGGAGAGAAAACACAAGTGTGGCAAAAGGTAACCAGTAGGGGAATCTAGGTGGAAAGCATACAGGAGTTCATTTTCATAATTCTTGCAACTTTCCTAGAAACTTAAAAAGTCCTTTTTTTTAATTAGAGTGATAAAATTGTAGAAAGTTGGAAAGGAAATCAAAAGTTGTAAAAGGGCACGAGGCAGCAGAGTGCACCGTGCCAGGGCGCAGCCGCCCAGACCGAACGTGCAGCAAGCCTTTGTGAGCAGATAAGGGTCATTCACAAAGAAAACCCGCAGCAGCGAGGGCAGCGCTGCTGACCGGAGCACAAATCACACAATGCGCCCTCTGCAAAAAGGATTTCCAGTCACCCAGCGGGCCCTGCGCCTCCCCGCCGTCCACGCTGGCGAGGGGAGGACCTCACTCTATCTGCCGGGCAGGGACCCTTCAGCAGGACAGGGCTGGAGCGGCCTGGGGGAAGGGGGATGGAGCCATGTGCAGTTTCAGCACCTCAAAGGAGGACAGAGGGAGAACCGTGGGAGGGCTTCCCGATGACCACTCACAAAGCCGGACGTGCTCTTTCTTTCCTGAAGCCCCCTGAACTCCACGGCTGTAATCTCAGCACCTCCCCTTCTCTGAGATGCCTTCTGCGTGGCTGTGAAAACAAGAGCTTGCGGAGTCTCCGCAAAGCCTCCCTGTGCTCACGCGGCCGGCAGCTGTCTCTCGAGTGAGTTGTCCTTACCCGTCCAGTCCATAAGCTCCCCCAAGAACCCCAAAAAGTCTGGCTGCATGCTCACCAGGTGTTCAGTGACACACCTATTAGAAGCACTTAGACAAAGAAAACTTATCTATAGCTGGAAACAACTGAAACTTAATTATCAAGGAGTAGATAATGGCTATGATAAAATTTGCGATATTTGGGGATTTTCAGATTCCAGCGGTTCCCAAAATCAGAGGACTGGAATTGCTTCAAAACAAGACACATAATAGGTGTTTAATGAAAAAATAGTCTTGTCAAACATTTAGGGTAATAAGTATTGGGTCAGGATTGTAAACCCCTTAAAGATCTTACACGGAGCTGCATGTCCGTTATCCCTGGGTTAGACTCCAAACATGATCAACACCTGGAACACGGCTGCCAAATACAAAACAAAACACTCTGGAAAGGACTTGTCACAAAGCTCACGCACTTGACCCCAGGAAGAAAGTTCAACGGGCTGTTATTAAGCACCTATGATATACAAAACAGTCTTTGGCCTCAGTCGACCCAAGCATACAAAGACTCGTGCACAGGTTGAGTGGAGAAGTGATTCCGACTGTGCCCTGCGCCAGAGCACGGCACTGTGACACTCACACAAGGAAAGGCCGGAGTGACTGATGGGCCCTCTGCGACGCCTTTGATTGGCATGCGATGGCCTGAGGTGCCAGGCTTAGGAGCTTGGGATTAACTGCAAAAGACGGCAGTGACTTCTCAGGTGGGGAGAGAAGAGAGGGTGAGGGGGGTGTGGAAAAACTGGCATGACCAGCTCTCTTTAGAGAGAAGACCGCTGTCCTCGCCAAGCCAAGGGAGCATTTAACAAAATGTGTTGAATGAAAGAACGGTAGTATGATAAAATTAACTTCGCTCAGCCAGAAAACCCCAGTCATTTATTTGGCTTCCCCAGTTGATTTCAGGGGGTGTGGCAGCGGAACAACAATTTTGCGTTCCACAGACCTCAGTTAAAACACCAGCTGTGCCCCTGTGCACGGCTGTGCACTGCAGGGTGACTCACCACAGGGCTTCCCCTCTCTGAACCTGGGCACCCTGCACACGGGAACCATGTCTCCTCTTAGACACCTGAGACAGTGAAATAAGATGACTTCCCATCGTGACAGTGCACCTGGAAGGCTCAATAAGTCTCACTTTTTTCTTTGCTGATTTTCCCGCAGAGGGTAGGTTAAAGCAAGGTGGAGGGAACTTGTCTGAAGCAGTGAAATGAGAAAGGACCCAGGGGAGGAAGCAGGAACACCCTTCAGGAGCCGGCAGGGGAGCCAGAGATGCAGAAGTCACAACTTCACGCCCGCAACACCCCTCAGCTGCCAGGAGCACCTCTCAGAGCACAGACAAGTAATTAGGCTTACCGAGACGACGCCCGCTGGGTAGTTCAGAAAAGTTTAAATTGTATAGACAGTGTGCTCTATTAGGGAAGGGCTCTGTATTTAGGGCTCTCTACTTTAGTAAAGACATCAATGGCCAAAATTTTTAAGAATTATAGCATATTAAGGAAAGTTCCAGAAAATTAGCTCATATCTAGAAAAAACTCATTCCCTGATTCCAGTAAAATAAGAATTTTTATCCTTTAGTGTTCAAAGTATATGCTTTAAGAAACCCTTATTTATGACATAATTTAAACATATAGGAAAGTGTAGAATAATCAAACTAAAAACCTTTATAAAATTAGGAGCCTACATATTTTTCCTACAGGCACAGGGAGAAAAGTGTCATAAAAGTACTTTGCACTGTGCTGACAGATGGGGCCTAGAGTTCTCGGGCATGTAAAATGGGAATACAGAATTGAGAAAATGAAGTATACTTGGAATTGTTAAAATAGCAATGTTACCTTGTTTTACATTTATCTTAGATATTTATGATGATCAGGATCAGAAACCATTAAGAAATTATAAAGGCAAAGCTAGCAGCTAGAACACACTAGACACTCAACTGCCGCTATTCCAGTGGCATTAGCAAGGGCTGGCTACAATCCCCTCCAGCATGGGCGACATCTGATGGGACGTGCACTGCCAACAGCAGCCCTGAGTCCGCAGGGTGGGCCCAGCACACCCCAACTGGCTTCCCCGAGTAACAACAGCTACTTTGGGTTCCTCGGCTGGGTGAGAGGGCCCCAAGCTTCGAACACATGGTGAAATACCAGGGGGAGACTGGAATTGTGAAGCCAGAAACACGTAAGTGCTGCAATGGTTGTGACCCAATTCCGGGAGCCGCCAAAATGAAGCCCAACCTGCTAAAGGACAGGAGCATTCCACTTCCCGCCCCAGCCTCCACACACCCCCACACAGCTGCTTGTGGGTCTGGGTATGAAATACTTGGCTTGAACAGCCAGGTGTCACTGCGGCTCACCTGGCATGAACTTGGCAAGACGGAGAGGCTGCTATGAAGGCTGATAAGATCAGCGGGAGAGCTGAAATTGGTCCCTCCTCTTCAGAGAGAGGATGTAGATAAACGAACAATAGAAAAATTTATCTACCCAAAACTAACTTGTGACCATCCTACCATACCCACTAAGGGTGTCAACAATTTCCTTTTTAAACATCGTTTTTAATTAGTAACAATGTGATTTTCCTCCTGAAGCTTTCTCATCAGACTACAAGGAAGAAGGCGCTGAGGCTCAGGGTAGGTAAGACGGGAACCCAGGTCCCTTTGACTTCCCATGTGATGTGGCAGGTGACACTGGCTGGAACTGTGCCCCTGTTACAGACATCCGTCTCTCTAACAGTAAACACGACCGCACTGCTGGGAAACACCACCAAGTCCAGAAGCAGGGACGCCACAGCAGCGGTGGGCCCACCGAGCCCTCGTAACTTGGTTTCAAACACCGCTATCTGCAGAAGGGGCCAGGACTCTGAGACAAAGGCTGATTTCAGAATCAGGGCAGAGAAAGAACAAGGCGAGCCTGGAACTTCTTCTGGTTCCGGGAAAGCAAGGCTGTGCTCACAGTGATAGGACATGTTGAAAGAACACAGCACCCAGCTGGATGGCCCAATCCCGGACGATTTGAAAAACAAAGTAATGATGGAAGTGAATTCTAATCACAGAATAAAATAAAAATCTACAAGCCCCTTCTGACCTAAATAAATGATTGCATAAACAAGCCAATGGAAGAGAAGAGAAAGCGCTTCCCTTCAGAATTCCAACTAACAAAGGAGACGTGGAGGAAAGAGAAGATCACCCACCAGCAGGCATCACTGTAACGACACTTCCAGGAGAGAGTCCTCCTGAGTGACAACGCAGCAGGCAAAGGAAGGGGAGAAGCGGAATACCTGTACAGCCTCAAAGTATCTTCCCACAAGATACAAACTAGTTACAAAGAAAAGAATAGTAACTTTACAATGGAGAGAACTTGATAGACACCGCCTGAACCTCGCAAAGTCACCACCACCAGGAATGGAGAAGCCGACATCACGTGCCCCCAAGGAAGAGACGACATCACTCTTGGGGTATTTCTGCCAAAAATATGTGACCCCAATTTAGTCAGGAGGAAACATCAGACAACCTCAAGTTGAAGAAGGACGTTCTATAAAATAACTGATCAGGCCTCATCAAAATATTAATTTAAAAAAAAAACAGAAAGACTGAAGACCTGTCCAGATTAGGGGTGACTACGGCAAACGACAGATGACGGCTAAATGCAATATGGGATCATGGGCTGATCCCAGATCAGAGGAAGACATTAGCGGGACCACTGGTTAAATTTCAATAAGGCCAGGTAGATTCAATAATAGTATTTTATTAATGTTATTTTTCTCATTTTGCTCATTGCTCTGTGGTTTTATAAGATGTTAAAATTTGGAGAATTTGGATGAAGGGTATATGGGAGCACTTTGGAACTTTTTATTAAGTATGAAGTTATTCCGACATTAAAAAAATTAAATCACTTGAAAAATGAATGCTACGTAACTCACTATGCCTCTTTATCTCATTGTGATCTTCAAAGCCAATTTTACAAGTACACTAAATATTCAAGGGGCAAGATTATGTAATATTTGTCAATACTTAATATCAAAGGGGAAGAGACAAATTAGCCTGGAAACTTCTAGTCAAATCCTCTTTAAAATGGAGAAAATGTTTTTCTGCCAGTAATATCCTTTGAAGTTTTATTTCATTCTGTTTTAAGAACTATAACATATAGCACACATGTGATAAATGATTTTGAACTAGAAGTGAAGCGTCCTTTTTTCTTCTCTAGCAACTCAGAAAAACTGAAGTGTACCTACATACATTTTCCATAGACAGAAAAGTGACAATCCTGTGATGTCACACAGGCCATGTAAACATATGAAGAAAGCAAATGCTAACTCTGCCTTTTCTGAAGAAACCTCTCACAATATACGCTGGACTTAATGTTTTTGAAGCAAAAATAGTCTCCCAACTCAGCAAGTCAGTTGCACACTTCTTTCTAAGAAATGTTTCAACACACAAAGCAATCCCTAAGCCCTTCCTAGCACAAGTATGTTGCTCGGATCAACTGTGGGTGGGGCACGTGGCCTGTGTCTGTGTCTTTCCAAATTCTCATCTCCTCCAGCCTCCACCGCAAGCTCCCTCTCGAAAAGCGCCGATCCTCGGCATTGTACACACAGATGTTCAACAATGGTGAAGCTCTGCTACAATTGAAAAGAAGAAAAAAAGCAGAAAAGGCCAGTACTTAACACTAATGATGACTTGGCTAATGGCGCTCAAGGGGTGCAATATACATTGCTCCACTAATGGATGCATTAAACGCCCTGACTTCACCACTATGCAATATAGCCATGTAACAAAATTACACACGTATCCTGTAAAGTTATATGAATAAAATAGATAAATAAAACAGAAAGGTAAAATGCGAAAATCAAAACAAGGTGGCAGTTGGTTTCCCCTACACCCTGAAGGGTGTAAGGGAACCATGTTATGTCACCTTTTCCATGCGAGTACCGTATGGCTGCTGTCAGAACACCCTACCCCACCGTCTTTCACCATCACTAGCTTCAGGAAGACAGCACGTGGAAACTGACAAGGGATATCAGAACACAAGCATCACTTCTCTGTGCTGACGACACAGAGAGGGAAAACCAAGGCAAAGTGAAAAGTTCTCTTTTACCTTCTCCTTCCTTCCTTTGAGGAAAAAAAAGTGGGGGGTGGGGGTGCATGTCAAAATGTTTAAATGAGCATAGCTAAAATTTTCAAAGTGTATTACAGATAGTTAGTGAATGGCTTACTAACCAAACTTGCCCCAGAGAGCAAGTGCTTTGAGACGACCTTTTGGGTCTTCTGGGCACCGTGGGTCTGTCTAATCATTCGCTCGCGTATGAACTTGACAAATGTCTATCCAGTCCCTACGACCGTCAGTCACTGCTGTAGGTGCTGGAATGGAGAAGTGAAGTTGAGAAGGTCCCTGCTACCAGGAAGTATATATTTTGATGGCCCTAAAGGTCATTTAGGGCTTGTCTTGACAATCAATGAAATGACCTGCATGTGTCAAAAGGGTTTGTTAATGTCTGAGGACATTTTAAACACCATTGACAGCACTTTGCGGAATTTTTCTCAGCTAACTTACCTCATTCAACTCGAGACAACCCCATCAAGCAGTGTGCCCTATATATATGTCACCCAGTACTAAGGAGTGAGTCTTCAGACAGCAGTACCATGCCCTGAACACCACACGCAAACACACACGTCAAAGCGCATTCCCCGGGTGCAGGGTCCACTCCAAGCCCTTGGTGTTTTTATTCCTATTTCTCTTTCTGGAATGCTCCTCACCTCTTCTCCATCCAACAGGTAACACAAAGAGGAACTCATATTATCCCTGGAGTTCCTTAGGGAAAAAATACCAATTGTCAGAAATTTGGTATGAGAAGTTTTCACTGTTTTAGTTGTTTGGTGCCTGTATTGCATCTGTTCCTACATACCTTGCAAACTGCTCCTGTAGCCTAGGATGGTTTTAGTCACTTACCTACCTGAAGCCAGGAGACTAAAAAGAGAATCATTTCTGTTATAATAGCTGTTATTCCAATAGTTATATCATTTAGCTTTATGTATGAACAATTCTAATGTTCCTGAAACAATCGATCAAGGCTTCATCTCCTCATGAGTTGTGTCTCTGGAATTCTATCCTCCTCACAACTGTACAGTGCCGCAGGCAGGGACTATTTCGCACTGTACTCCCAGCCCCAGGTAGTGTCTGATGCATAGTAAATGGTCAATCAGCAGTTGTTGGATAATGAGTGGAGTCAGCCTCCAAAATGGGCTTTACACATACCCGCTCCCTCACCTCAAGGCCACAGTTTAAAGACGAAATTACAAACTCTGACAGCTTCAAAGGATGATATTCTTTAAGGAGACATCTGTAAATCAAACCTCCATTTGACTTACAAACCCAGATCCTAGCATTAACTGCTTCAATGGAAAAATGGGTTTCCTTTGTCTAACGCAAATGAGTAACAAAGATCAGCTAAAGTCCTACGTTTTTTTCATCTTTCTTTTTCTAAGAGAACAGGCAGCAGAGATTTGCAACGGTGTAAAGTCTGTCAAACCACACCCTCTGGTTTTGAGGTTAGAATGATCAGATTCAGCCAACGGCCATCAGTACTGCACAGATGTGGATCTTCTTCTTAAACAGGGCAACAAATCAGTTGAGTGGGGCCGACACTTGCTCAGGGTTACAGAACCTCATCCCCAGGAGGGCACTAAGACCCAGACACGCTGAAGGCTCACGCCACGGTTTATGCACTATGTGATCCCGTTCCCCTGCATTTCTCAATAAGCTTTAAAAATGAAGACATCCGAAGACAGAAAGACCAAGAAGATTTGGGGCCTGGCCAAATAAAAAAAATTAATTTTTACTTAAAAATGTACTGTCAAAATGGTATTAATTATGTATTTGCTAATTTTTTCAACAAGTATTTGTTGAAGGATAGGATAGAATGTTGTGCCAAGTGCTAGGGAAAACCAGGAAATACTGAAGCCCTGTTCTCAGTGGACACAGTGAGTGATAGGGCGACAATAGTGGCAGTGAGTAATTACGGTATCTCCAGCTAGTTACCAGCATGAAGCATGCACATGGTGGTATGGAACTCTACGTTTTCCTTCCCTGATACATGTACTTCAAATTTAAATATTGAAAATTCAGAGTAGGTTGGAAAACATGCCCCAGGATGTCTGCAGTGATTCCACCTTTAAGAAGCCTTTTTCCTGTCAGTGTTCTTAGATGTTTTGCTCTGACACACGTATAAGTCACTAAGAGAGGCAGGGTGATCAAAGGAAAGCACGCAGCCTTAGGGAGGCTGATCCAAACTTGGATCTGGCTGCATTCCTTGCCTGTGGTGTGGCTTTGAGCAAGTCACTGGCCCCCCACGACTCCCAATTTCCTCCCGGAAAAGGGGGGACAATATCATCTGTCCTGCTGCAGCTGTCTCCACCTTCATCACCACTGTTTAATTGAAATGCAGTGAGAGGAATGTCAAGCAAAGAAACAGAGGGACCTGGCTGTGCACTGATAACAATAGTATCTGCTCATGACATCGTATTAATAGCATTTTAGAGACAGACAAGATCTTAGGGACCCATTGATTCAACTTCCCTGTTACCCAGTGCAGGAAACTTATGACCACCAACCGGTGACTGTGCCTAGGCCAGGAGCAGGCAGACCTGGGAGGTGAGCCGCAATCCTGGCAGTAGAAGGGCAGCACTGAGGGACTTCCTTCCGAAGTGTCTCCACAACCCCATGGGCAAGGGCAAAATGCTCATTCAGTTCCAGAAGTCCTTGCTGGCAGCCATCATGTTCCACTCATTCTCCAAGAAAGATGACTAGATACTTGAGAGCCAGATGTGAACAACCAGCTGCACTGAGAAAGCTAAAAGCCAGCAGGACAAACTGCTCATCCCACAAACTCCAGTTATAACCCTACTGTTTCCATGTTTTATTACACAGCTTCCAGTGGGTCCCTCCACCACAAACATAAACAGACAAGAAGGTCCCATAACAAATTATTGGCAAAATAAAACTTTCAGAAAATGGGGGCACATGCCTGGTGGGCTTTGCACTAGACTCCTCTCCACGGGGGAAGCACATTAATCATCTACTGCATTTCTCCCAAGGATGTGGAAAGGGCCAGAACAGATGCAGGCTTGTTACTGTGCTCTAGTCATTAATCAGCCCTATTATGATTAAGTATTATATTGATGTGGCAACTTTTCACATCTTAAATAAAAACACTGTGAAAATAGAAAATACTGAATCCTTCGGAGCAGAAATATATGGACCTACATAAAATATATATGTACAGGTATAAATAGAACATGAATAAAAATTATTCAAGACAATTTTTAATCATTTTTCAGATTTCAAAACATCTTCAAGTAGATCTGCAAGCTTTTTTTTTTGCATGAACTACATTATCTAGTTTAACTTTCAGATTGTTCTATTTTTATGCCAGATTTATATAAAAACGGCATGACCATTTGTGTAAAAAATCCAAAAAGGTCAACAAAAAACTCCTACAATAAATGATTATAGAAAAGTTGTGGGATACAATGTTAATGTACAAAAGTCAATTGTTTTCCAATATACCAGCAAAGAACAATGGAATTTGAAATTAAAAACATATCATTTACATTAGTACCCCCCAAAATGAAATACATATAAATCTAACAAAATATGTATAGGATCTATATGAAGAAAACTAGAAAAGTTCTGATGAAGGAAATCAAAGAGTTGAACTAAATAAATGGAGAGATATACCATGTTCATGGATAGGAAGACTCAATATTGTAAAGATGTCAGTTCTTGCAAACTTAACATACAGATTCAATCTCAATCAAAATCTGGCAAGTTATCTTGTGCATATCAACAAACTGATTCTAAAGTTTATATGAAAAGGCAAAAGATTCAGAATAGCCAACACAATATTGAAAGAGAAGAAAAAAGTTGGAGGACTGACACTACCTGATTTCAAGACTTACTATAAAACTATAATAATCAAGAAGGGGTGGTATTGGTGAAGGAATAGACAAATAAATCCGGGAAAGAGAATAGAGAACCCGGAAATATACCCACATAAATATAATCAGCTGATCTTTGACAAAGAGGCAATGCCATAGAGAAATGGTAGTCTTTTCAACAATAGGACTGGAATAATCGGACAGCCACATGCAAAAAAATGAAATCTAGAAACAAACTTTATACCCTTCACAAAAATTAACTCACAGACCAAAATGTAAAATGTAACACTATAGAACTCCTATAAAAGAACATAGGAGAAAATCTAGATGACCTTAAATTTGATGATGAGTTTTTAGATATAATACCAAAAGCACGATCCATGAAAGAAAAAAATTGATAAGCTGGACTTCATTAAAATTAAAATTTTCTGTTCAAGACACTATCAAGAGAATGAAAAGACAAGTCATAGACTGGGAGAACATATTTGCAAAAGACTTACCTGATAGAGGACTGTTATCCAAAGTTTACAAAGATAAATTGAACAATAAACAAAAAAAAAACTCTATTAAAAAATGAGCCAAAGCCCTTAATAGACATTTCACTAAAGAAGACATACAGATTGAAAATAAGTATATGAAAAGATGTTCCACACCATATGCTATCAGAAAAATCCAAATTAAAACAAGATACACTACACATCTATTAAAATGGCCAAAATCCAGAACATTGACAATACCAAATGCTGGTGAGGATGTGGAGCAACAGGAATTCTCATTCATTGCTGGTAGAAATGCAAAATGGGGAGGCCAGTTTGGAAGTTTCTCATAAAACTAAACATACTTACCGTATGATCCAGCAATCACACTCTTTAGTATTTACCGAAATGAGTTGAAAACTTATGCCCACATAAAAATCTGCACATGAACAGCACCAAGAGCGGACCCTAATGTAACTAAGGATTTTGAGTGATGACGATGTGTCAATGTAGCTTCATTGATCATAAAAAATGGACGCCGTGGAGGGGGACGTTGATAATGGGGGAGGCTGTGCCTGTGGGGGGTGAGGGGTATATGGGAGCTCTGTGTACCTCCTGCTCAACTTTGCTGTGAACCCAAAACTGCTCTTAAAAAAAAGTCCATTAAAAAGGAAAAAATAAAAAAAGCACACTGCATATGTAAGACCCCAAATTGTGAAACAGTCAGCAGCACTTAGGAAAACATCTGCATGATTGTTTTATTGTTGACTCAAATATTTTGTCCTTTTCCTTCCAGCACCCTGGTTCAGTAAATTACTGCAGCTGTTGACGAAGCCCTGGTCCAGCCCCTGAGGAACCCACCCTGGCCTTCAGGACTGATTGTCACTGTGCCAAATGCCTCTCCTCTGCGGAGGCCCCACCACACCCTGCACGTCTCTGTACAGGTTATATGAGGTTTTGAAATTTTTGTCTGATATTTAATACAAAATGACCCAAATATCATAGGAACAATTAATTTATTAGTATCAATTACTATACATCCTATTAAGATGTAAATGTTCTGAGTGAATGCAGAATAATGTTCTAAACATCTAACCACTGGTATGGTGTTCCATACCAACCAACCAGAACAAATACTGGCCATAAAGATCCAGGTCTCCTGCCCTTGTGTAGCAATTCTAATTCTGTGGATTTATGTGCAATCCACTCAACACAGTTCAAAACCCTGCAATACAGACATCCAGTGCTCTAAATTTGGAACAGAGATTGCAAACTGGATTCAGCCTACAGATGTGTCTTGCTAGGCCTGCACAATATCTTAGAATTTTTTGAATAATGAATATTTTAAAATAGAGACTCTAGGCTTCTAATTCCTTTCCAGACCTTTAAAGGCAGGACCACCCTGAGCTCCTTTGGCTGGGATGTAGGTGCTCTCACAAAGCTGGCCACTCCTACTTAATTTACCTGACATCTGGGTTTTTGAACTCCAGTTTAGATGATCAATTGACAAGTGAATCACTTGAGCTTAAATGATCGAAATTTGCATTCCAACAAATCCTACCAGATAGTTACTGGAATGTTGCCCTGGAGCTATATTCCAAGGCATTCAAGCACTCTCTAAGCTATTTATAGCCTCATATTTCTGTATTAGCAATGTTAACACATTTCATTTTTTACTAGCCATTTCTGTAAAATATTACATAACAAATACATCTTTAAAAACTAGCTGCTGACACAAAATTTTCTATTCTACATCATTCTTTGTTTTCTTCAATTTGTCTTTCCTGAAATTTCTGATATGATGACTCATCTTTTCCAAACATCTTTTGAACATGTTTTCAAATTACTTAATATACTAATCCTTCCCGCAGAGGTGCGGGGATAACTTAGTGCCCAGGGTCCCAGCAAGGCAATCCTTTCCTGCCCTCAGCTATGCACTGCAGCCACACCCAGCTCCCCAGCATCTGCACTCGGCTCTCAACCCCTGGTTAGCAGACATTTCAGTCCAGTTCTGTCTGATTCAGGCTGTCCTTTCTTTGCATAGTTGACCCTTGGACGTATTTTGTCCTTCCCTCCCTCATATCTTCCTTAGTCTTGCATGTTGAGTAAGTTAAATTTCACCCTCACTTCAAACAAGCAATGTTATTTTCTGAGGATTTCTCAATATCCATTTGGCTTCATTTCCCCTTAATCCCCATATCATCTTTTACAATTAATTATTGGGTAACCCATCCTAGCATTATTGTATTTGATGGAATTTTTTAGAAAATGCTTTCATACTTGTCTGTGCCTTTTTTTTTCCTTTTAAAACTATCAAAAATAGAACTCTAATTTTCTCATTTCCAACCCTCTTCACTGAAAAGCACCTATATTAATTAAAATAACATTTTCTCCCAATAACCCAAACGAACTTAAACCAGTAAGTTTCAACAGAGCCACTTATAATCGTGGCAGATGGATATAAATGATAGTGCAACAAAAACTAGATTAATATTACAGTAAAAAGTAAAGTGCTTTTCAAAGAGACAGTGTCTACATTGACTGGAGTTTTATATTCTCCTCTCTCTCCTCTTTCCAATGCTATTTTCCACTTAGATTTTTCCAGAATTTATTAACAGAATTTTTATGAACCCATCTGAGATTTTTATTCTCTTTGCATTCTCCTATGCCTTCTCCCTCATTTCACTTTCATTTATATGACCTGGATTTTGGAAATATCCATGTATTTGTCCCTAATTTGAAAGCATCATGCTTCATATAGTACTCTGTGCTCACTGAAATGGTTTCTGAAAGCACTTTCCAGATATTTCCTTTGGGTGTGCTCTCTTTTCATTCATTCATTCTCTCATTCATTCATTTGATCATTCAATATATAACAACAAAGTACTAAATACCAACTTCAAATTCTTTTTAAAAAACATTTTCCAGCCAAAAAAATATCCTCACTGTCTGCACATGGTAAATGCTCAACAAATACACTTGTGATGGGTTTTGTAACTGACTTCCTCACGTCCTTCAATTCCTCCCCTTTACTTTCTGTGTATTCCTTGGACTCGCACAGGCCGCAGTTCTTACTGGGGGAAGGTGGTCGTCAGGGCATGAACAGGCTCGCAGCCCACACACACTGCACCTGAGGCGATCACTTTCTCAATCTGCCGATCTAGCATTGGAATGTCGGTTACACATTTTCTGCCTTATATGTTTCAGCAGCTCAGAGGCATTCTGCTTGCTTTTTAAAAATTTTTCTCGAACTAAAAATCATGTCTTGCCCTGTAAAATCCAGGCCTCTAATCCAGGCCTGCAATGAACCCCTCGCCCTGCCTGGTCCCGCCGGGCACCGTCGCTGTGCGCTGCACAGAGAGCTCCCCAGCACCCCTGTTCTTCCACGTCCACTCGAATGTTTCCACTTAGGCCCCAGGCGCTTTCAACAGCCCTGCTGTTTTTATTGCTTGTAACTACTTCGCCTTGTATGCACTTTTCAGCATTTACCTAACCAGCTCTCTTTTTAAACAAATGGCTTCAAACTCACTTATTCTTCCATTGCTTTTTTGTAATCACGTTCTCACAAACGCCTTGTTATCTGGCTTCGAGGAGGATAACAGTCCAACACAATTTGTTTTCAAGTCTTAAAACCATAAATTATTCAATAAAGTCAGGGAGCCAATGCTTTTTGTACCAGGAAAGGAAAATTTTCTTTTACCAAAATACAGATGCCACTTTCTACCTCTCAGTTGGTTATTTTGGTTTCTAAATTCCATTTCTTTTTATTTCCCTTTGCGCCACATCAGACATTATTTCATTCTCCTCCATCTTCAACTTCCTTTTCTTTTACTATCACCCAACCTTGACCTTTAAAAGTCTCCCCTCCACTCCCACCGTACGTCCTGCGCCGGCTGCCTTTCCTGTGTGCACTATTGTGGATCAACAGACACACTGATCTTTGCCATCACCACCAACTTCTGTCTCTTCCTCCTTCCATGTTCGCCCAAACAGCTGCTCCGCGTAACATGCGGTAAAGCGCTTTCCAGTATCCACGCTCTTTTGACTCCACGTGAAGTGTTTCAAATCAGGTGCTCTCAATAGTTCTACTATTTTTATTGTTTCTAAATACTTTGCTTCATACTCACTTTTTGGCATTTACCTAACCAACCTTTTCTTATATACACTAGAGCTCTCTTTTGTTACAAAGCTGTCTCCTTGTATATGTGACACGTTTTTGCTTCTTATGACCCATACACATTCCCCATAGATGGTCAGGTTTTCTACAGTTTAATTCCACACTGTATATTCCACTCCTGGAGTTTAATTCCGCTCTGTGCCCTTATCTGTGATGCTTCCCACTTCCGCTCCTCCCCACGATATGGTGTCATTCTCCCAACTCAGGTTGGTATATTGTGATATCATCTAAATAACTCGCCTTTCCAGGTAGATTATAAGTTCTAGAGTGGCAAACCATGTAACACATTTTTAAATTCAGTTCCACATATGCCGGATGTGTGCTGGACACCTCCAATCTATTCTTTTTGGGATTCTGAGCACTACACGCACCTATAGATTATAAGAGGAAACCAACACATGCTGAATTCTTACCATGCATGTCTTTTCTTACGGGAGAAGACTTCCTCGCATCCAAAATCAGCCAAACAGAAGCATTGAACATGATTTCCTTCAGACAGTTTCCCCAGTTTTGCTATTGTTGTTCAACTTTCTAACCTGTGCCCATTTATACTGTCCTCTTTCTTTCTCCACACTCTCTTTGCACTATTATTCTGTGAATCTCCCATGGGCATCCCTGGCCTGTCTTTCCTGGGCTGCCATCGAGAAAGCTGGTGCCCTCCCTCTGCATCCACAGTCTTTCCTAAGTCCTGACACCACCTGCCAGATGCCTCCAAAGAGCGTCTACATCGCACCTGCTTTGCCTTTTGCAAATTCTGGTCTTCGCACATTACCTAATTCTCTTTGATTCTCCTTTTCTGATATCCCTGCCCTGTCTTTCTCCGCCTTATTAATATTTCTGTCTGTTTCTCCTGGCAATCATCCTTTCCAATTTGGAAGTCACTTTTATTTCTAAACAATGGAAAGAACCAGGTATAAAGAACTCAGTATTTTTTAAAGTTAGTTTTTAAAAGAACTGAAATACTATGCATTAACTTGTTCAACGAGCCAACGGCAGGCACCTCCTGGCCCTTGGTTTGCTGCATGTTGATCAAGTCCGCGCTGCACAGAACATCCAGATTTTCAGACACAACAAAAACGCACACTTGGAGCCCATTACCCAGCCATGGTCAACCACAGATTTCATATAAAGGTCAAAAGTGAAATGCCTTTAGGAGTTCCCTCAACATCTTAAAATAAAAGTCACATTCCAAACTTCATAATTCTCATGAACACATCACAAAGTCACCATTATGCTATTGAAAATGAAAACAATTATATGCTTGTACTACAAGAGAAAGTATTCTAAAAATGAATTGTATAGAATCTTCAAGTTCTTGCTCACAAATCATGAGTTTGCCTTGGCTTAGTCGCATTACATGGCATGGTCTGGATGTATCACACCTCCACAGACAGAGAACGATCCTGCTCCTATGTCTGCAAAACCAAATTTGGTGTATTTGTTTTAAAAGAAAGTTACCTCTAAAAACCTCCCTTCGAAATATTCTAGTAAGCCTCTCTCATCTTGGTCCTATTCTGAGAACTTCTAACCATGTTGATAATACATAATGTAAATTTGAAGATGAGCCTTTTATTCTTTGTTCTAATAAATATACTTTATAAAATATGCACAAAATCTGGCTGAAGGTTTCTTTCTCTAGTGCTACGTGTGTTCAATATATTCAGTTATAGATTTAGATTGCCACATTACACTTCCTTTGCCTCAGGGGTAACCCAGCTCTTTTGGATCAGTTAAAAAAAGGGCTTTTCTTCCCTTCCCAAATATGTGTCCCATTTTGAGCCACTTGGACTTAAAAACAACTGTCCTGCTCTAAACATTTTCAGAAAACAGAACATCCTCTGGCGAAAGACTTCGACAACATCCTTGACACCATCAGTTGGCTTGTGTCACCACCAAACATGTGGGACGCTCTCTCCAACCTCCTTCTCTGGGGATAACAGCTGTAAGAAGCAAAACTGCTACGTGATGACAAGACTTCGGGAAGGGTGACCCCCATCTCCTACAGCTGGAAGTGTTATTTCCCAAAACAAAACGTGAGAAACAGAAATATGGAGCATTTTTCAGTGTTCCAAAAAGAACTCTGTGCTCCTTGAAGGACATTTTATGATATTATTTCAAAATATGTTATAAACATTAGTTAATCCTTTAGCCCCTTGAGAATGGCCAAAGGAAAACCCAGATTTGCAGGAGGCCAAAAACCACCGGATTGTTTGAGAAATTGTAATCAAAGAAGGGTAAGTGATCACCTGCTACAATGTAGAGATGGAAGTTTAAAAAAAAAAATAGTAGGAAGCCTGGATTTTTACCACGTGGGTTCATACGGAAACTCAATTTTATCAAAAATCTATAAATCGAGTATTCAAGAAGACTAAGTAGTCAAGACTTGGGTAGACCCAAATCACCGTGTTCTTGATCAAAATCTCTGCTTTCTGGAACAATTAGTTACTCTCAGCCAAAGAATCTTAACAAAAGAGGAGACTCTTCTTATTCTCTCACGTTAAGGCAGTTTACCAGCCTGTCAGGAATGTCACGTTCCCTCTCACAGGTTAGTGAACTTAACTGACCCATCCACTTCCTTTGCCCTTCACAGAGTCAGCAAGCACTTGGGCCAATGCTTTCTGCAAGAGGCCCCCAACATCTACTATTTCCTCCCCATTCCCTTGGCCACCTTCCCTGTTAGGGTCTGGATCAGTCTGTATCTGAAATACAACAGCCACCCGTGGTGACGTTCCTGGCTGTGGCTCACCCCCCTGGCCTGCCCAGTGTCACCCAGCCAGTCTTTCTTAGAGGTGATTTTCACCTGCATATTGCCCTGGTCACAAATCACCAGGGATTCTCTGATTTCTAGTGCATAAAACGTTTACAATTTGACGTTCCTCCTTCTGTTGTAATTCCTCACCATGCTGGTGACACAGTACAATACCAATGATGACGTTATGATCTTGGAGTCAGACAGACCTGAGTTTGAATACTAGCTGGAAAAATCCTTGAGATTCTGTTTTCTCATCAATAAAATGGGAATAAGACTATGCACCTGACTCTCTTATTGGGCAGACTGCAGGTAGCAGATGTGGAGTATGTGGCACACAACTGTAAGTTGACAGTGACCTCGATAGCCTTGCTTTCCCACGTACGCCATGCAATCCAGTCCGTTCACCTGTATCACCGTAACTCCATCTTCATTCCTACTGGGGCTTCTTGGGCATGGCTGCCCCTGTCCAAGTCACCCCATCCTCACTTCTAAGGCAAATCCTTTAGATTAGCAATGGCAAGTGGGTTTCACCTCAAGTGTCAACTCCTACCCGTCAAGGGTGGCTGCCAGGAGCTCTGAATTGGGAGAATTTTGAGGCCCTGCCAAGGTCGTTGAGCAGAGTGTTCTCAGGTAACTGTGGATCCTACTCCCTGGGCATGGCTTCTCCCAGCATGGGGTCTATGCCATGACCTGGTGCCACCTAAATGTTCTACCTGTCAAGAGCAAAACCCGCTACATCTACTCATGCTCCTGACCTGTCTTTGGGCACCTGTGTTGGCTTCCAGGGACCAAAAGCTCTTTGTCTAAGCATTCACAAGCTTTTTGCCAAAAAATCCATCTGAAAGTGTGGTCGTGCATGTTAAGTTCACTGATATGTGGTTTCTGGAATTCAGTTTTGTTCTATCTTAACAACCAGGAGATTGCCCATCTCCAGCCTTCCCACACCTCTCGACATTTCAAACCAAAGATGAGAGACAGTGACCCCAGTCACTTCTAGCCCACTCAGCTCCAGGCATAAGGATTTGAACCCGTTTTAAGTGATAAATGGTATCTTTCTCTCTCTTTACCTTGCTTATGATTTAGCTCTTTTTTCTTTCTTTTACCATATTTAATCTATTGTTTTCAGTTTGAAGGAGATGTTCTTTTTCATGGGAAGGACAGAGGCTGCAGAGTAATTATATGATTCTTCATGTTATCGAATAATATGACATGTTCAGAGAAGGTGAGTTATCAACCAGATTTTAGGAAGACAGACTGGAGAAAATAAAGAATGATGCAGACTAGCAGATATTACATCAGCAGCTAGTTTTAAAATCACACACTTGTTTTTGATATCTAATAGAAATCAAAGCCAAAAGTGAAATGTGTTCCTGTTGATCCTGTAGAGAGATAAGAATGTGAACTGCGCTCGAGCCATCATGTAAACTCTAGAACTAGCAGGAAAGACACAGGGGAAGGGCGAGGGTGTCTGGGCACCCCACAGGCACACGCGCATTCTCCCACACACATGTGCACCTGCCCACACATGTGTGCATGTGCATATAGACACGCACGTGTGCAGATGCATTCATACACTCCCTCATGCATGTGCACACACAGGCATGTACATACAGGCCACACATACATGCTCGCACTCATGCACACACACACATGCACATTCACATATACGTAGAAGCTCCCCTCAAACACTGCCTGCCATCTGTGAGTTCACCTGGGGACACCATGCACATGACCAACATACTGAGCCAGGTTAGGGTGGCCTTCAACAGCAGCACTGGGTGGCATTTGCAGGGTTACCTGTCATGGCCCTGAAGGCTCTCGTAACTGCAGTTGGCTGGCAGAGTCATCACGTGTTGGCAGGACAGAAAGTGCAGTAGGGAAGGCTCTCCTTCCCCAGGGCCGCCATACAGGACTGAGCACACCTGGGGATCAGGTAGGTGGGGACTGAAACCCAGCCTTCAGGGCCACATCTACCCCGGGGGAGCACTTCCCACATTCTTCTGAAGCACCTTTCAGACTCGGGCAGAAAGCAGAGTTCTAGAAACTTGTCCTCCCTAATCGCCCCTCCCACTTGCACATGGGTACCAGATGTGTTCCCAAGTCTGAGGGAGAAGGGTGCAGAGGGCCCGATGCCTGTGGTCTCTGCAGGCTTCAGAGCTCATCCTCACACCTGTCCATCCGGCTGCTGCAGCCAGGTGCACATGCAGAGCTCCAGATTTCAAGCCTGGATGTGATGTGCTCACCCCTGGTAGAATCATCTGAAAAGAGGTGGCTGAATTAAACATCTGCCACAAGCAAAGCTAAGATGGGAGGAAAGGCCAAAATTCGGAATTTGGTAATCCACAAGCCACAAACAGGTCTCTGACATCTGACTAATGCCATCCCTGCAGCTTCCAAATTATATACTTGCTGCTTTCAGGGCTAGAGGCATAAATCTGAAATCAGCAAGTCAGATTTGGAGGCCACAGAGGTCCTCTGGTTTATTGTCTTGAAAAGCCGACATCATATCCTAATATTAGCCTCCAGTCCCTTAAGAAATAGAAAGATGTAAGTTACACCCTTCGAGAATGTAGAAGTAGAAAGCCATCTTTCCTACCAATTTCTTTGTGTAAAATACATGGGAGGGTGGCACATTATTAATGAACACAAACTTCCAAACACAGATCTAGCCAGATTTTGCTGGGATCTAATTTGGCAGGAAGAGATCAAACAAATACTCTCCATAGCTGCTTTTCTCTGTAAAAGGCCTTTTTAAGGAACAGAAGGACAGCTCCACCCTCCTCTTGGTATGAAAAGGGCCACACATGGGCTGGTCAGTGTATCCACTGAATCAGGGCAGCAAGACGAGTGCCAAGGACACCACCGTGCCTGAACATCTGGGAAGAAAACACGACCCCTTGGCTGCAGTTCGTACTTGCTGCCCACTTGTTCTCCTGGAGACCACACTGGCCTCTCCCTCAGGGAAGGGCTGGGTCAGAGCGATCCCATCAGAAGGAAACAGCCCTTTGCTAAGCTACTGTGACTGTCAATTTTATGTGTCAACTTGACCGGGCCACGGGATGCCCAGATATCTGGTTAAACGTCCCTTCTGGGTGTGTCTTCGTGGGTGTTTCTGAGTAAGGCAGGTGCCCTCCCAGTGTGGCTGGTCTCACCCATCCACTGAGAGCCTGAATGAAACCAAAAGGTTTCCCCGACAGTTGAGCTGGGACA
>RJWJ010028307.1:0-21534 GCA_004363605.1 Indri indri | reverse complement strand
CAATCATTGAAGCCTCAAGAAAACCAGCCTTGGAGAAACAATAAAAAAGGGAATGAGAAGTAAAAATAACAGTCTTGTTGTCCAATCTTTACTAAATCAATCACTTAAGGATTAATGTTTATGTAAAGTAATATGTAACAACAAACAGATTGTTGTTAAACATAAGTTAAAAACAAAACAAAACAAAACCTCTGCCATAGGGCCATTACAGCTGGGTATGTAAGAATTCAGTTCCCTCAAAACACACACCCACCCCCCAAACAATTGTGTCCCACCACCCTACCCCAAGACCTAAAGAACACTTAAACATCCTCATCTAACATACTTTTACTGGTCTCTATAAATCAAAGAGAAATCTCCTAACTTTCTTTCTGTCTCCTTCTAAGCTTCTCCCTATTAAAAGATACGACAAGTAGGAATCCTAGCATACTATGGATGAATTAACAAGCCACATGAATTAACATGCTTCAGATAGCAAAAAACCTCTTTAGCAAAATATACTAATTAATTAGAAAAAATTGGTATCTTTCTTGTAATTTCTTAATCTTCATCAACTTAACTCAGCCTGCAAGAAGACTTCAATTAGAATGTTTCTTTTCAACTCCACTTAAACTCTTGGCTTTATATTAAAATATTTCCTTGGTTATATAGAGTTATGCAACTTCAGGTTTATAATCATTATCATTTAAAAGTAACATTAACAGAACTCCAGTTTTACCCCATGAATTGTGCACTGCAATTTCTAAGTTACCTCATTCATGCCTTGCGAGAATTATATTATTGCTATAGCTCCATCTTTCAGATGAGAAAATTGAAGATTTGAAAGGACAGGTACTGCCAAAGGTCACACAGCTAGTAAGGGTCAGAAATGGATTTAAAACCAGTTTTATCTTTCTCCATAGTGTGTACCCTTAAGCCCCAACACCAGCAGGGCAGCTTTGCGTAACTGTCCATAGTTTTGCTTTCTCTAGCAAGGGTCTTCTGGGTAGCTCATCCCCCTTCCTGTACTTCCTGGAGAAAAATCTAACGAAGTTTTTCTGGCACTCAGCTTTCAATGCTCCTAAACAGTAGAGTAGGAAAGAGCTGGGTTCAATTCCATATCCACAATTCACACATGCTATGAACTTTGGATTTCACATTCATAAAACGGAGATCAAAATGTCTCTATCACATGGTTTTTGTGGGGGATTAGATGGGTAAATGCATGCCTACTGTCCATCATTGTGCCTGGGACATAACAGGCACTAAGATACTGGTGTGTTCTCCATCCACACATGACAGAAGCATTAATGAATAACAGTAACGCAATCATAAACATGAAGAGTGCAAAAGGCTACCATGATGTTTTTCTTTTCACAAAGGAAAAAGTAATTTTCTAATTTACTGCTACAGAGAATGGCGGGAAAAGAACTAGATTGAGATCTAGTTTCAGGCCTGTCATTTAGTAGCTATATGATCTTCTTAGTCTATGGCTATTAATATTCCTCCTCCCTACATGAAAAGGAGGCAAGAATAATTAACAAAAGGCAGTATGTGACCATATATGTGATAGCATAGGTTTATGAGAGGACTATGTTCATGGAAGTTGTGATTACTGTATCTAATTGTTATTTTTGTTATTAAAGCTTCCTTCAGCTTTGTAGACAGCAAAGTCAAACAAGGAATAACTTGTAACTTACATATAATAACCCACAACATATACAAACATCTTTTAAAATCCAGGATTATTTTTAATAAAATAATGTGTCTATTATATGGGGCTTCAAAATACCTTTATTATTGAAGTAATACATATTCATTTTAGAAAATGTGGAAAATACAAAAGGACTAAAAAATTTAACTCATGCATACTGCTACCACCCAGAGATATCCACTATTATGCTATTAATATATTTTCTCCTTTTCTTTTTTCAAGGTACATATAGATTAACATTAATAACATATTGTTTATAAGATTGTATACAGAGTTTTAAATTCTACTGTATTTCCTGCCGACATTACATGGTGTGCATTTTTCTATCAACTATGTTAAATAAGGTTATAGACTGGTAAATTTGGTCCTAAGCTTAATAATAGTCACAGGTGTTTTTAAAATTAAAAGGCTTGGTATGTTTAAAGAGATATACTCTTGAAGACTTCATGTTGATTTGTTTAGATCTTGGTTACAAAATTTAAAACTTAGTGGAAAGAAAATCTGCTTATACTTCGTATCCCCTTAACACCGCTAAAATAAAATAAATGAATTTTGTTTGTGTCTCCAGATAGAGCAATGAAAAAGATGGATGTTGGCCGGGCACAGTGGCTCACACCTGTAATCCTAGCACTCTGGGAGGCCGAGGCGGGTGGATCATTTGAGCTCAGGAGTTCAAGACCAGCCTGAGCAAGAGCGAGACCTCATCTCTACTAAAAATAGAAAGAAATTTGCTGGACAGCTAAAAATATATAGAAAAAATTAGCCAGGCATGGTGGCACATGCCTGTAGTTCCAGCTACTCGGGCTGAGGCAGGAGGCTGAGGCAGAAGGATCGCTTGAGCCCAGGAGTTTGAGGTTGCTGTGAGCTAGGCTGACACCACAGCACTCTAGCCCGGGCAACAAAGTAAGACTCTGCCTCCAAAAAAAAAAGATGGATGTGTATACTTATAGCTAGAAAAATGAACTCTAAGCCTATTAATAAAAGTAGCTAGGGTAATCCAAAAACATATATACCTAAGATCCTTTAAGCAAACTTCTTTTCCCTCTAATTTTCAGAAATTCCCTTTTAAATTAGTAATATCTATAATGAATAAAAGATTTTGAATGGTGCCAAAAG
This sequence comes from Indri indri, assembly GCA_004363605.1. Taxonomy (NCBI): domain Eukaryota; kingdom Metazoa; phylum Chordata; class Mammalia; order Primates; family Indriidae; genus Indri; species Indri indri. Next base: position 18,725 of record RJWJ010028307.1, on the reverse strand, counting down.
ATTTCAACAGTGGGCAAAAAAAAACTTCAGTAGAGTATGCTGTCCATGAGACACAGGTGAGGAGATGGATGGTTTAATTAGAGAATTTAGAAGCAACCTGAAATGCCAGACAGAAATGCTAGTCACCTGGGAGGGCTGGTCCCCTGTCTAAATACACCAAGTTGCATGACAGCAAGGTTAGGTACGGTGATGAGGAAGATGCAAGGCACCTGTGGGAAGCGGAGGCAAAGGCCTGAATCCAGAGACTGTGTCTATTTCGTTTCTATAGCCCGAATACTACGGAGAAACAAACCTATACTCAGAGAAGCTTTAGGGGAAAATCTCAACCTCTGAGATTCTGGAGCTGGGTGGGCCTGCGTGGACCATCCTGTCTGACAGTCACTGCCGAGAACAGAAAACTGAGAAAACTTTTTCTGGTCATTTGGTAGCTCAAGAAATCACCCCTGCCTGTAAAAGTTTTGGCCCAGTAGTTCAAGTCACAAAACCAGAAGATGACATAATAGGTTTTACTTTAAGATCAAAGAGCTGACACTTGATACATGAAAGCTAATAAAGCTAGAATTATTAAGTGATTCATCAAGACATAGCACTAGTTAAAAAGTCTGTATATGGACATCAGATTTAACTCCATTTAAAATAATTATTTGAGGAAAAGGCAGAGTGAGGAGCGATAACTTACATTATACAATGTATTTATGCAAAGTATTACTTAAGCCACAGTTTTCACAGTAAATGTCAGCTCTTTTGGCTGCAAGATGATTAGGACACACCTATGTGAAATACAGTTTGGCAGCCACAGAGACGAAGCAAAACACATTTCCTAATTAAAACTGCAGGGAAATTGTGGGTGCTGGGAATGTAATTACTTGAGCTGGAAATAGGCCAGGATTTAGCCTGAACTCCTAGGAGCTCTCAAAATGAAAACTCATCAGATGCCCAAATCTGAAGTTTCTTTTCTTTTTTTTTTATTTTTATTTTACTGTTGTTAGAACACTTAACATAAGATCTACCTTCTCAGCAAATTTTTAAGTGTACAATACAGTATTTTTGACTCTAGATGTAATGTCAGACAGATCTCTAGAGCTTATTCATCCTGCTTGATTGAAACTTTATGCATGTTGATTAGTAACTCCTCTTTTCCCCTCCCCCAGCCCCTGGCAACCACCATTCTACTCTCTGATTCTATGAATTTGACTATTTTAGGTAAGTCATGTAAGTGTAATCTGTGCCTAGCTTATTTTATTTAGCATAATGTCCTAAAGGTTCATCCACATTGTTGCATATCACAGAATTTCCTTCTTTTTAAAGGCTCAGTAGTATTCTGTTGTATGTATATTCAGTCATGGGTCACTTCACTATGGGGTACGTTCTGAGAAATGCATAGTTAGGTGACTTCATCACTGTGCAGACATCACAGAGTGTACTTACACAAACCCAAACGGTACAGCCAACTACACACCTAGGCTTACAGTATAGCCTATTGCTCTTTAGCTGCAAATCCATACAGCATGTTACTGTACTAAATACTGTAGGCAACTGTAACACAATGGTAAGTATATGTGTATCTAAACACATCTAAACATAAAAAAGGTACAGTAAAAATACAGTATAAAGGATTAAAAATGGTGGCCAGGTGTGGTGGCGCTCGCCTGTAGTCCCAGCTACTCAGGAGGCTGAGGCAGGAGGATCGCTTGAGCCCAGGAGTTGGAGGTTGCTGTGAGCTAGGCTGATGCCATGGCACTCTAGGCCAGGCAACAGAGCAAGACTGTCTCAAATACATAATAAATAAAATGATACACCTGTACAGGGCTCTTAACAGAAACGGAGCTTGCAGGACTGGAAGTTGTTCTGGGTGAGGGTGAGTGACTGTGAAAACCTGGGACATTACTGGACACTACTGTAGACTTTATAAACACTGTACACTTAGGCTACACTAAATTTAGAGAAAAAAACTTTCTTCAATAATAAATCAACCTTAGCTTACTGTAAATTTTTACTGTACAAACTTTTTAATTTTTTTAACTTTTTGACTCTTTTTGACAGCAAAATTAAATAATTTGCCCACACTCATGCAGCTAGTATGTGGCAAGGCTAAGGTGAAACCCAGCTGGGCTGACTTCAAAGCCACTGGGCAGACGCAGCAGGTCTGCAGAGCACTTAGCATTGTGCCCGTAACTCGGCTGTCTTGAAATCTCAGAAACCGGCGCAGTATTGAGAGAAATGGACACGTTCTCTACAGCAGAAAGGTAAAATGGCACCTCGGTGTGGTGTTCAGAAAGAACACGAACTCTAAAATAGATCGTCTGCGTCGGATTTGCTTCCACTTTTTATTAACTGACGACTTTGGACAAATCGCTTAATCTCTAAGCCTCAGTTTCACTAACTGAAATGTAGATAATAATATATAAAGTGATGTTGTAAGCATTAGACATAAAAGACATTTTACGTGCCAATCATCACACCTGAGCCAAACAGGTACCTAATAAAGGCTCCTCTACTCACTGCCCCTCCCTTCATCTTTCTCTTTACTGACTTTAAAAGAGAAAAAAAAAAAATGACACTTGCAAGTCTTAAAATCATGCAGAACAAGAAACAGTTTTTACTAGGCAGACCAGTCACATACCACTGAGCAGGATGCACACTGCACAAGAGCACCCAGCCAAGGAAGCGCAGCTGAAATGTCGCCCACACACTGCTTGCAGAGAGGATCCCGTTTTTGTTCACACAAAGGGATCTGCTACTCTAAAAGCGGCAAGCCTGTGCAGCCGCACCACCCAGAAGCGTTTTCACTAACTCATTCTAGACTATCTTCCTAGAAGTACTTTGGGAGCCAAAGAAATTCTCCACGGAAACTGGGTTTTTCTTTTGCTAATTTATAAATTTCATTGAAGTCAGACTGCAAATACTATAATGATTGCATCCTTCCAGAAGCTTCCAGCATTCCTAATCAGGTTGCTTTTTCTAGGCTGAATATCATTAAATAAGAAGTATACCATAATTCATGGATTTACATAATGAAGGTATATATTTACATCAAGTTCTTACGAGTTGTAACATCAGTAGATGAGTAACATCACTGAGCAAAGGTAAATGCCAGACATTTCATTCATCTTTTAAAGAAGAAAATGAAGTTATTTTACATGATCTAGAAGGGGAATAAGGGCAAGAAACGAACTTTTTTCAGCACATACTAAGTGCTAGACTTTACTAGGAAATATGAGAATTTACATAATCCTCATAATCAAAACTACAAACATTTGTTTAAAATATTTGAATGTTTTAAACCAAAGGTTGAGGATCGGGGAAGGAGACATTGGCTTCTCATTTTTTCATCCTCTGCATTATTTTAATTTTTTCAACCACATGCATTTTACTTTAGTTATGCTTATAACCAGGAGAGACTGACATTATCACAAATTTGACATGGGAGGAAACCAAGACGCAACAATATTAGGTAATTTTTTTGCAAGATCACACACACTAGCAAATGATGGAGCCGGTGCTTGCCTTTGAAAATAAAACTGTCTTAGATAAATGACTTTGAAGGGATAGAAGAGAAAAGTTCAGGGAGTTCATTCTTGGCTACTCCATTTTCTCACTAATGTGAAATACTAAGTTGTCTGCTAAGAAAAAAAAAGACCAGGGTAAGATAAAGGACTTGAAGAAATGGATTTAAAAACAAAAACAAAAAAGGAGCCACCAGAACAGGGAAGGAAGCGGCTGGGGCTAAGGAAACGCACTGCTCGGCAGAGACCGGGCCTGCGAAGACCGGAACGCGTGCACTGTCGTGGAGCCAGTCAGCACAACGACATCACTTTTCCCCAGCAGCACCGGGAGAGTCCAGAAGCAGCTGGTCCAGGACTGGCGAGACAGAGAGGTGCTGTTAAGCAAGGGCTTTAAAAGGCTCGAGTGTAAAAGCAGGCAAGACATTGAGTCTGCCTTCCATTCTCTTCTGAGAACACCCTTAAAATCAAAGTAGCGAAGGAGTAAAAGGAATAACGACGCAGCAGCAAAGAGAAATGGAAGAGTGACACCGAAGTTCATGAAAACGGCAAACGGATGCGCATGCGTCGATGCGAAACGGGCAGAAGCTGCCTGGGAGGAGGAACAGCCAGGCTGCCTGACGCAATCGCCACCGGGTTCTGCGCCCAAAGTCAGCGGAGGAGGCGAGGAGGCGGGCAACAGTGAGACGTGGAGGGGAAAACAGCGGGGCACCCTGGAGACCTGAGGGACAGAAAACCCCATCAGTGAGCCCTTCCTTTCTCATTTATCCACCCCTTAATCTCCAATTCAGGGGCTAGAAATTCATCAGAAAGCTCTTCTCTAAAACAAAATCCAGAAAAACAACAAAAAAAGCTCAGCTGCTTCTTTAGATGTGGACAACTCAGAATAACACCCCCTCATGCTTATACCTGAGGTGGGGGCAGAGGACGCGCCCCCGAGGGGTGCCGGGCAGAGTGGTGTCAACCTACAGAGCCCAGAATAAGCAGACAGGAAAAGTGACCCTTAAAACCAAATGATAAAATGTAAGCCATAAAAACAAAGTAAAAACGATTCTAATTATATGTGCACGGAGATCTGAGAAGTATCACCCCTAAAGCAACACTGGAATGCTGAGAAAAGGGAACACTCGGAACACAACAAAGAAAAGAAAGTGTCTTCAAAATAAAAAATGTATGTAAAGATAGAAAACAAGGTTAAAAAAAAACTCTCAGAGCAAAAGACAAAACATAAAATATGGGAGAATAAATTAAACACATAGGCAACCAGCCCACAAGTTTCTTTTTTTCTTAATGCTTTTTTTTTTTTTTTTTTTTTTTTTTTTTGAGACAGGGGTCTCGCTCTGTCTCCTGGCTAGAGAGCCGTGGCGTCAGCCTAGCTCACTGCAACCTCAAACTCCTGGGCTCAAGCGATCCTCCTGCCTCGGCCTCCTGAGTAGCTGGGACTACAGGCACGGACCACCACACTCGGCTAATTTTTTCTATTTTTAGTAGAGACAGGGTCTCACTGTTGCTCAGGCTGGCCTCAAACTCCTGAGCTCAAGCAATCCTCCCGCCTCAGCCTCCCAGAGTGCTAGCATTACAGGTGTGAGCCACCGTGCCCGGCCTCCAGCCCATAAGTTTCAACATCTGACTAACAGAATTCCGGGAGAACATGGGGAAAATGAAGATGAGAGAGTGAGTAAAGTTATAGTAGAAGAAAATTTCCCTGAGGTAAAAAACAAAAACAAACAAACAAACAGAAACATATGTCAGAAAGTGCCTAGTACAGTGAATGAACAAAGTCCTATGCTGAGACATTCCTTCATTCATGCAGCACACGCCATATGCAGTTTCGGATGGCAGGGATGCACCTATCATGTAGACAGCTACACTAATTGTTCCCAAGGACCTCATATTTCAGGCACAAAGGACACAAGCAAAGCAAGTAATTAAAAGAGATAATTTCTGATAACTTTAAGTGCTAGGAGGAAACTAAGGAAGAGTGATGTGGTCAAGAGTGAGGGGAGAGTGGGCTCCCTTGGACTGGGCAGAAAGGGAAAACCTCTCTGAGAAGGTGGCATTGGAATTAGAAGGAGGGTCCGGCCAAGACAAAATCTGAGGGTCTCATACAGATGACTCCAAGGGATGGGAGAATGGAACTATGAGATTCTTAGACCAGTGGAAGATCGTATTAAGATAATTTCTGAGCTCTCAGAATACGTGAAAAGCTAAACACAGATTCGAAGAAAACAAAATACATGAAAATAAGGCAATCATTAATTCTAGGAAAATCAATGTTGCACAAATGAGGAAATCTAAGCATGATACACATTTCATAAACGTAAGGTGGAAATATCAAAAAAGGCTTTGACCGCAATTTGTGAATGGAAAGTTGCATTGCCCATGTACCAAGCTAGGTGGTCATAAATAATATCTCAATTTAATTAATGTATATAGCATTCCTTTAAAATATTTTGGTAAATTCCAGAAGAGACAAGTAAAAAGAATTTAAAATTATTGCCTCTGGGAATTAGGGTTAGTCAGGAGACTTCTGGTTCTTCGTTATGAACTCAGAAATTTTATTTATGTTTTCTAATTGTAATACAAATAATTTGATAGAAATTATTCGTAATGTGTTAGTGATAACTAATAATAATAGCTAATCTTCAGTGAGCACTCGTGTGTGCCCACATCAAGCTGATAGCTTTACATGTGTTACACATATAATTCTTGCCTACAATCTTCTAAGGCGATTACTGCTAACATCACCCCATCTTACAGAAGAGGATGCTGAGGCTTACACTGAAGCAACCACACACAGTCAAGATCCAAATTCAGGTTCAACTCCAGACATTGGGCTCTTATTCTAAACTGCCCTTCAATTTTTAAAGACTTTATTTCCCATGCCATCCTATTAAGCCCTATCAAGAAGCCACATACCTGGTACATGCATCTTGCACACACACGATGACTCCTAGTGGAAAAATAACTCTCAGACAAATACGGGTACAGTATTCTGTAATCTAAATAAGCTCTGATTTGCCATTCCTCACCCCATTCCCTGCCCTAAACATTCTAAGTTGGCCAAATTAAAGCTTTGTTATTCAAATGTCAGGTGGAACACATCTTAGAAAACCCCACTGAGAATCCAAAGGAAACAGAAGTGTTTGTTGGCACCAAGCACCAAAAACTGGACAATGAAGTTCTGCTAAATGAGCAGATCCTGACAAACCTACCTACATGCAGTTAAGAAATAAAAGTTAAGGTTTTCATAGCTCTCAAAGAAGAGTTTTCCTCCTTTCGGTGAGGCTATGGGGAAATTGACATTCAGATCCATTGCTGGTGGGGGTCAAAATCGGTACAGTAAATGTGGAAGCAACTTGGTAATATTTATTGCAATCCCACTTCTGGTAATTTATCCTACACATATACCACGCATGAGAGAAGTGATGAATGTATGAAGCTATTCACTGCAACATTGTTTTTAATATCTAAAGATTAGAAACAACCCAACTGCCTATCAAATGGGGACAGGTTAAATTACAAAGTGGAATGTTATGCAGTCCTTAAAGGTAGTGCTTAAGAGCATGGACTCTGTAGCTAAATTGCTTCAAATCTGGGGTCACCTTGGATGACAAGATCCTACTGTTACATTTTCAGGGATTCTGCTGTTTAATACAACCATTATTAAAAATTAAATTATATGTAAACATATGATCAAATAAATGATATTAAAAACAAAGGCAATATTTAAAACTCATTACCTTCTAATTATTTTACTATTATCTATGCCCTTGCCTAGGCTATTGAAGTCTGTTATATCTGTAAGATAGAAATATTATATTATATAATGGTGTGTGGCAGAGAATCTCCTCTCAATTTGGTGTTCAATGTCTTCAAGCCGGTGGCTTGAAATCAGCCATGGTGGCAGCATTTACACCTCAGAAATTGGCAAATGCTGCAGAATGGGGCTTTTTTTTTCTTAGAGAGCCATTTGTTAAACATTTATCAGCATTGCACTGGTTACAGGTGACCTCAGTTTTTCCATCTGTAAAATCAGGATAATAATAGCACTCACCTGATACAGTTGCTGTGTGGACTTGTGAGTTAATGTACGTAAAGCCCTTAGGAGAATTCCGGGCAGGAAACAGGGTCAATGCTGGGGTTAGCTCTGCTTCAGATATTACCAGTACAGAAAGATTGCCAGGCTATGTTATTAATATTAACACATCTTTTTTTTACGAAGTTCAGAAAAGTATGTATGAATGCTATACTTTAGATATAAAATGGGGAAAATTAAAAATACACATTCATAGTGTCTTGTATAAAGAAGCCTGGAAAGACACACCACAAAATGAATTAAAGGGGTTTGCTGTTTTATCTTTGGTTGGAGGAGTGGGAAGAAGCAGGTGGATGTGGGACTTGGGTAAGAGCCAGACTTTTCACTGTACATTGGATTTTCATTGCATGTTCTGTTTTTGAGCTATGTGGACATATCGCCTATTCAAAACATTACATTAAAAATGGAATGGTTTTCATTAATATCATAAGCCTTTCCTCCTCATCTTCTGTAATCAGAATGCTATGAGAGTCACTCTGTGAGGGTAAAAAGGGACACAGACCAAGGTGAGACCCTGGCCTGTGCCCTCCAGGAGTGTGCTCAACTTAGACAGACAAAGCACACACGGGTCTGACCACTGCTGCACAAACGCCACAGGCTTTGCTCTTCAATCATGCAGACACGGAACGGCTCTTCGGAGGTACTTACCCTGTTGTATAAGGGATGTTTATGCCCCCTAGATTAATGCTTTCACATCCAACAATAAATAGGGTTGAAAAACACAGTAAAGACACACCGCTGCAGATCATGGCTAGTTTTGCAGATTCTCTGGCACCAAGTTTCAATTTTTTTATAATGTAGCCTCCCAGGACAATACCAACACCAGCACTGGGGACAATAATAACACCTGGAGAGAAAAGAAGGAGAGGATTAATTTGAGCTAGTGTATACTCTTATGTTTCTTATCTAATTATTCTGCTTCTTCTTGCTCACTAGTACCAAAAATCACTCTAATCAATACATTTTCAGTGTGTGTGATTTTATAGTATAACAGTATTTTCAACACATAGAATCAACAAAGGATTCATATCCAGATTGCATTAAAAACTTTAACAAAGCAATAAAATCAAGGCAAACAACTCATCAGAAAAGTGAACAAAACTTGAATAGGTCCTTCACAGAAGAGAAAATCCAGATGACCAATAAACACATGGAAGGTGCTCAACCTCATTACTAAGAGGGACATACAGATTATGTATCCAATACATAGGAATGATAAATACTTCGGTGATGGATACCTTAAATACCCTGACTTAATCATTACACATGGTGTGCATGTAACAAAATTTCATGTGTATCCCATAAAAATGTACAAATGTACCAAAATTTTTTTTTAATTTTTTAAACACCACAATGAAATACCATTATAGACCAATCATATTGGTAAAAAATTTTGAAGTCTGACAATACCGCATGTTGGCAAAGATGTTGCACGTTGGAAACTCCCAACATGTTAGTGGGAAGTAGACTTCAACACTACTTTGAAAAACAGTTTGGCATTAATCTGGTACAACTGAAGAAATACACACCCTGTGACAAGCAATTCCATTCCTGGATCTATACCCTGAAGGAACTCAGGCACATGGGTACCAAAGAAAATGTACACAATACCTGAACCATCATAATAATCAAAAACTGGAAATAAACCAAGTGTCTATTAATAGATACATTATATGTAGAATATTCATATAATGCAGTACTATTATACCCTAATTAAATGAGAATAAATGTAGCCACATACAACTATATGGGTGAATCATACAAAGACAATGTTGAATGGAAGGAACAAAATGCAACAGAACACACACGACGTGATTACATTTGTGTAAAATTCAAGAATCTGTAAAACTAAAAAATGTTGTCTAGGAATACATATATAGGTAGGACAACTATGAAGAAAACCTAGGAAGTAATTGCCATTAAAAACCAAGAGAGTATCCACATCCTTGCAATAGTCAATTGTGCTGCCATAAACATTCTGGTGCAGATGTCTTTATTACAGAATGTCTTTTGCTCTTTTGGTTAGATGCCTAATGGTGCTATTGCTGGATCAAATGGTATTTCTATTTTTAGCTCTCTGAGGTATGTCCAAATTTTTTTCCACAGAGGTTGCACTAATTTGTATTCCAACCAGCAGTGTAAGAGTGTTCCTGTCCCTCCACATCCTCTTTGAGCCCATTATCCAAAGTGAGGTATCACGAGATCGGAAGAATAGGCTCCACATGTAATCACCATCAAATTGGCACTGACTGATCAACACTATGGTGCTCACATGGCAGCAATATTCTCCAGGTATTAATATTCTCCAGGGGTTGCAAGGGGTAAACTTACAACTAATGGATGTGGTGAGCATTGTAGAGGGGAAGAGCATGCCCCTAAACCTCGCTTGAGCGAGGCAAAGACATAAAATGTAACCAAAATGTTTGTACCCTCATAATATCCTGAAAAAAAAAAAAAAAAACCAAGAGAGTAGAGGAATGAGTGGTATCAGGGAGGGATACAGGCGGCTTCTCCAGTGCTGAAAATACTTCGTTCCATGACCTGGGTAACAGTGCTATGGCCTGAATATTTGTGTCCCTACAATATTCTTATGTTGAAATTCTAATCCCCACGGTGATTAGAAGGTGAGGTTTTTGGGAGGCAATTAGGTCAGCAGAGTAGAGGCCTCATAAATGGGATTAGTGCTTTTGTAAAAGAGGTCTGAAAAAGCGACCTCGCCCTTCCACCATGTGAGGTTACATGGTGGGAGTTTACATGTGACAAGACAGCTTTCTATGAGAAATCAGGCTCTCACCACACACCAAATATGCCAGTGCCTTGATCTTGGACTTCCCAGCCTCCAGAACTGGGAGAAATAAATTTCTCTTGTTTATGAGCCACTCAGTCTATGGTAATTTTGTTACAGCAGCCTGAACAGACTAACACAGTTACAAAGTATTTAGTTTACAATTATATATTACCTCTACATTTTGGCTAATATACCTCTGGGTGTGTTATTTTTCATAGTAAAAAATAAAGAAATAGTCATGGTGCCTGTCCCAAGAACCTTAAAACCTAAAAGTGAAACAACTTAATAGATAACTAGGGTACAGTAAAATAATTATACAATGTGCAGGGAGAAGACAAGAAAAGAAGCATCCAAGTCTGCCCTGGACAGAATCAGGGAGGGCTTTACACAAGTGGCAGTATTTGATTTGACACTCAACAGATGAGACAGAATCTGCCCAATGGACCAGCACAGAGAGAACATCCTGCACAAAGAACATGTGTGCAGAGAGGCATGAGATAACAGAATGGAGGATTCGGAGATGTCTAAAATGTTGAGAGTGTTGGAATGCAAGCTGCAGGGAGGTGGGAAGACACAGGGAAGACAGGTAAGGCGGAGCACAGGGAAAGGAGCACAGGTGATCTCTCTGCCCGTGGAGGCCCCTGAAGAATTCTGAGCACAGGCTGACAGGAGAGGAATTGTGTATCACAAAGATGGTTCTTGAAGTGAGGTGCAAGATAGCTTAGATGGGGTCAAAACCGGAGGAAGAGAAGTGTAACTGCAGAGGTCCTGGTGAGCCACAGGAAGGCCCTACACCCACGGCGCAATAAATTAGACAAGGAGGACGGGGAGTGGGGGAAGGACGAGTGCATGCCATCAGATGGCGCTAAGGATCCAGAAGGGGTGGAAAGGCTCGCGGGGAGCAGCCGATGGCCTCCGTGTACACGTGCTGAGTGCGAAGGGGGCTGAGGGACAATCCGGCAGGCGTGCCTCACCCAGGTGCACCTGCGCCTGCACAGGGAGGAGCTGGGCTGGAGGATTTAGAACCTGTAGCTGAATTCAGGACATAGAGAAGATGTTCCAGCAAGAGAGCACAGAGTAAGAAAAGGGTCAAAACCAACATCCAGAAGAGCACCAATGGTAATGGGATATCATAAAAAGGTGAACCCCACAGAGGAAACTGAAAATGAGCAGCCTCAGAGGCCAGAGGAAATGTGGGGGAGAGAGATGTTGTCAGGGGAAAAAATTGGGGCTTTGGGTTCAGAAAGATAGAGGGTCAAGTCCTCACTCCATCTTTTCATAGCCATGTAACCATGCATGAGCTTCCTAAGCTCTGGGACCCAGATTCCTTCACTTTATCATGGAGACGTCTGCCTTCCCCATTAGAATGAAGATCACATGCCCCTCTCTGTAAGTAGCTACAGCACATAGTGTGTGGCACACAATATAAACTGCAGGCATCGCCCTTACAACTCTGCCACAGAAAACCAAGGAGAGAGAGTTTCAAGGAGAAAATGGACAATGGTATCAAATGCCTCTGAGAAATCCAGAAACACAGACTGAAATAAGATAAGGTGTCACTGAAGCTCTTAGCAAGAGCACTTTTAAGAGTGTCCTGTAGATAGAAGCCAGGCTGCAGTGGGTTGAGTAGTCAGTCATGAGGATCTAGACATTGGGAGTCCAAACTGCTCTTTGCAGACGTTGGCTGTAAAAGGAAGGAGCAGTGTAGGTGTAGAACTAGAGTGGGCCAAGACAGAGTTGGGGTTTGGAGGATTTTATCTGTTTGCTAAGATGCAGAGGTGACTTTGACATGTTTATATACCGAGAAAAATAGACTAAAAAGGAGAGAGAGGTTGAACGGAGATGGAAAAGTTTAGCTAAAGACAATGCCAGATCCTTGGGAAGTCAGGAGAATATGGAATTAACAGCACAGATGATCAGCTTAGCCCTGGGTAGGGAGAGAGACCCCTTCATCTGGGCTGGAATGAGGAATGAGCTGGTGGGTGGGTGGTACTTCCACAAATGTTAGGTTTTCTGCTTTGCTATTTTTCTATTATTTTTGAAAACATTATGTAATACGTGTTGTAACAAACCATTTGAAAAACATAGAAAAGCATGAAGGAACAAAAATTCATGCTTACGTTATGGCATACTTCAACCCACCCCCTGTGTGGGTTTTTTTTTTTTTAGAGAATTGATAACATGCTATAGATTAATATTTTAATAGCTCTAGTTTTTGAGTATTTTTCTGTACAATGGAAAACAAAACCAACTCTTAGAGGGAAGGGATATTGAGAACTTTAATGTGGCCAAGAGTGGGAATAACCATTGCAGGAAAGTAAAGTGAGCACTAAGTAAGAATATATTACAGGCTTGGCAAATGGAGGCTACCATGGGTGCGGATGACATCGGGTACCAGAAGTCTGCAGCAGCACCCGCACACATGGGGGTGGCTTGGCCCAGTGTGTTCAACAGTCCACACTGTTGTTGTAAAGGAGAGGAGAAAGAGGGTTAGGTTAACTTAAAGTCTTGAGTTTTTTCCTGGCATCCAGTGTTCATTTTGTAATCCTCACCGGAGTCCTATAAAATGGTCCTTTTACAGAGGAGGAAATTGATGGCTCAGAGGAGGAAATTGACGGCTCAGAGGAGTGGGCTGCCCCATAGTGCACAGCGCAGGAGGGAGAGCCTGGATGAAAAATGACATCTCTGTTGCTAGCCTAGCGCTGGTCCACACTACTGCAGATGCCTCTTACAGCTAGTGGGTCCCTGCAACCTTGTAGGTAAAACGAGCCGGCTACTAAAGTACCCTCCTCACTAAGGAAGAAGTACACAGGCTATCAATGTGATTAAACGGACAAAGCTTTACCTTTAGAATGAAAATGGTCCATTCACAAAACTCTATTTCAGTGGAACAATTTATGGAGTGACAGCTACTGTACTAGCGCCTCAGGATAACAACAAATTATAATTTAAAAGCAGCATAATTTATTTGACTGCACATCCTAATTATTATTCAGCTCTTAAAAACACAAAACTTGTCATCAGTAAATATGTACATCAAACAGATTGAAGAGCCATTAAAATGTTGTCCTGGTACCTCTATCATCTGCATCTCGCTGCACCAACAAAACAGAGAGGACTGGTCACTCATTCCTGCTAATCTGAACATCGCCTAGGTCTGAAGCCTGAGAGGGAGACCCAAACATTTGCTTTGGGGAATGTTAGCCGTCCTGGGACAGGCAGGGAAGGTCTGGTGCTGGGGCGCGGGGGAGCAGGGCTGGACAGTAGAACCTTCTCACCTGCCCCTCTCGAAGCCCCTGGCCCTGGGTACATCAGCGGTAGTAGTTTGGGGTTAGCTTGCAGAGGGTCTGGGAATCAGTTCCTCCACCCACCACCCACATCTAGACAGAAGTTACCGTCCAGCCGCTAGCCCCGTCTGAGTTCAAATTCATGTCCCTGGCTGGAGCCCTCCTTCCGGCTCTGTCCCCAATTCCCGGAGAGCCTGCGCGCCGAGCCTGCCCGGGTCCCACCCAGGTGGCAGGTCCTGTGCCCCGCGTTCCTGCTCCGCGCGCCCTCTAGTGGCCACGACGTGGGGAGCGCGGGGCACAGGAGCGTGGGAAGAGGCCATCGATGGATGCCCCAGGGCACCTCCGATGTGGTTGAGGAGGAGGGCGAGGGGGACAGGGCTGGAGAGATGGGAATGCCTGCACCAAGCCCAGGGACAGGCCTGAAGTACAGGCGGCAGAGGAGAGCCCAGGGCCATTCCAGATGTCTGAGAGACAGGTCCAGGTAAGAGTGTGACCTCTATAGCCAGATTCTCTGAGTTCAAATCTCTGCTCAGCCACCTACATGCCGCATGTCCTCAGGCAAGCCGCTGAATGAACATTTCCAGGCCTCGAATTTTCTCCTCTGTGAAATGTGGAAAACAACAGTACCTTCCTCATAGGATGGTAAGGATTAAATGAGTTAAGACATATGAAGGGCTTAGAACAGTGTCTGACCCACATAGACACCCAACAAATGCTAGCGATCATCATCACCATTTTAACAATGCCCAATCATCATTATTATTTGCCTAATATTAGTGAGTTTAATATTCTCACGCATGTTGAAATTATAATTAGGCAAGTTCCTACATGCTATTTAATCTGTGAGGATTTAATTTAAGCTATCTAGTAATATTAATGGCCCAACGTTCACCTGTATGTGTTCTTTAATATATAAGCCTTCGATATTTAGCTACTATGTGTTCTTAAACACATAAACCTCTGTTAGTTATTTAGCTTCTTGTGTATTTACCCAAAACTAAAGAACTCACTGCAGCATTAAGTGCTAACAAAGCAGAAGATTCTGCTTTGTTCATAAAACTTCCAGGATTATCCTGCTGCTTCCCAGTTGGAAATCTTTTATCTACTTATTTATCCAAGTAAAAGACTATTAATTGTCCTACTTCCCTTCTTTCTCTTACGTCAAGCACCATTATCCCGTACCATTAGATTCTGAAGTTTATACTCTAGGTCACAATATTGCTTGACCTTATAGAGCTGAGGATGCATGGAGTTGGAGGCCTTTATGAAAACTAAATTAATCAGCAAATATTAAAGCTTATGGATGAATTTTTCCTCTTTATTCCAATTTTGTCAATGTGTATCGTAAATATAAAATATATTTAAGATTAAAGCATGAGTTGGAGCAGAAGAAAACCTTGAACTAAAGAAGAGGACAAAATCAGATCGTCCATTCATTATCAAGAATGTTTTAGATTCAGGGAACTTCAACTGTGCTGTTGTTATTGTTGCTATTGTTAAGAATAACAATTCGCTTTTACAGTACCCAGCCCTTGGCCCTGTCAAAGTATCTGCCACCAGCGCTAGGCCCTGTCATCAAATCTGCCATGTCTACTGTGTTTGCTTCTCTTTCTGCCAGCTTCCTGTACACAGAGGATCTATATTTTCTCCCTACCTGTTTAGCACTTATGAGGGCCTAGTGAATGCATGGATGAATTAACAGATTTCGTTATTTAGAACTTATTATATAAGATCTTTAAATGATTTACTCATTCATTTCTGTTTTCAATTATCCCTTGAACTAGGCTATATCTCATTTTACAAATAGAAAATCTGAGATCTAATTTGAGGCTAAAAGAACTTGCTAAAATCCGTTTAAAACTGACAGGCACTAGATATCTAGACTGATGCCTGAAAAACCTCACTTTTACCAAAATTCTGAATTGAATATTATTGGCAAAAGTTTAAATTGCCAAGCCACGAAAGGTAACAAAGCGTGTGATGTGAGGTCAGGTCTCCGAAACTTTACTGTTATGAAATTACAGTAGTGTAGAATGTCCCACTGTGCTAGACTAAGTTGGTACAGATGGGTTCTCAGAATCTTAGACATTCTCATGTTCTTTGTTCTAGATTCACCGCCCCTTTCTGTGTTTTCCACATCCAAAGTTTTCTTTAGTTCAGTTGACAATAAATGGCTTACAGACATAAGACTATGAATAAATAGGGAATATAATTGTAAGCCCTTATGACATCTGGGTTCTACTGCTGTCTTCAGGGAAGGGAAAAGGGGAGGGGAGGGAAAAGAAGGAAGTACCATTCATTCACTCATTCATTCTCTCTTCCCCTCCCTCCCTTTTCCCTTTCTCTCCTTCCGTGTGCCAGTACACGCACACGTGTGTCCACATGCACGTGCACACATACACACACACACTGAAGTAGACTACATGCCAGGTACAGTGATAACTACTCTAAACATAGTATCTCATTTAATTCTCAAAATTTTATGGATTTTGATGCTCTGAAACCAAAATGTTTCTTGTAAACAATTTAGCCTTATGTTATAGTCTAATTAGAAGCATTTGTCTTTCATAGTAACTCAAAATCATGCTGCATCTTGCCACCAATGGTGTCTTAGGCTGGAAGGAATATAGTGTTCTCTCCACATCATGGACGAGGAAACACCTAATGAGTGCTGGAGCAGGGAAACCAACTCAAGTTTCTGTGACTTTTCCAAAGCTTATGCTCTAACCTTAGGATACAAAATAAATGTTTTCTTCTTGCCCAGATTGTTTTACCCTTCCACTTTCTCTGGCCAATATCTTCTTGCAGGAAATAAGTATCAATTACTGTCAGAAGGGAACAACTACAGAAGACTATTTTGAAAATCCAGAACTTGAAGCTAGCAAATGTTAAATGGTCTCAGAATAGACAGCAAAGTATACATTCTCACAAACTATACTTACATGCACAAAGCAAAAAAATCACAGTCTCTTTCTCTTATATTGCTCAATCTTACTGTTGTGAAAAACCTCAGCAGTCCCTTCACAAACAATGAACTGGGTGTATCATTAGAGTTAATTATTTGTTCAAATCCGGTGGCTGTTCTAAGAGAATAAACTATTTCTTTAAAGTCATAATATTTCATAGCATAACTTCAAGCCAAATCGTAAAGTCCCTGTTTGGACTTTGAATTAGGAGAGGCAGCCTGTCCTATGTTGAGCTGAGCAGCACGGGTAGCAAGCAAAGCTACCAGTATCTGAAGAGAAGCCTATAGGTGCAGTGGAAGAACTAACAGGAAGTCCTCTTAGGAATCTCCTGGGGTAGCTCCATTGGCAGAGTAGCCAGCCAAGCACAAAGCTGCCACAGACCAGCTGTCTCAGTTCTGCCCCTCTGTAACTTCAGTTAGAGGCGACAGTGTTAGAAGTAGACCTCATGCCTCAGTTTCCTCTCTCGAGTACCCCGTGCAGGCCACAGTGAGGCTCAGGTGGGACAGACCACTTGCAGCTAACCAACAGAGAATGCCCTGAAATTTCTCGCATGGCCTTGCTAAAATTATTAATAAAGGCTTTCAAGGGAATTACACATTTCTAAAAACCTTAGCCTTGATGACTTCAACCTGGAGATATTTATATAAAGCCCATATCTAACTCTTCTTAAGCCAAATGGATCTCATTCACCCACAGTAACACTTGCCTCAACTCTTCGCCAACACAGAGAGACACTGCAGTAGGAGAGAAATGTGAGAACCCCAATCTCCAGGATTCAAGGTCTTGGCAACACTGAAGGAAAGGTAACAAAAAGGAACATTCAACAGAAAAAACAACCACGCTTTTCATCTCGGGTTTCTGCAAAGCTCTGGCTGAAATAATGCATAAAAGTGAATGCCAAGCTGTGCCATGAAAGGGATTCAAAAATCAAATCAAATTAATATTTCATCTTTTACGGCTTCCAAAACTAAAAGAATTTTCTGCATCCAGGCAGTAAAACCACAGAGAGCAAAAACAACTTGGAGTGATGAAATGCAAAAATCAGAGTGTTTACTTTGGGTTTTCCCTGGTTCTGGGAAACTGAAAGTGAAAAGCTTTAAGCAAATGATTGCAAGGAGATGGGGCGCCTCTGTAGAGGAAATTTCACAGGAGAATAATGGTACCTGATTAAGTTTTTCAGCTACCAAAATAAGCCTCAAACAACGTTGGTGTCAAGTTACCGTACTTCGCTTCCATTCATAGAGGCAAAGCCTACAGAGGAGGGCCCATGCCAAGGGCAAACCCCCTTTGCAGGCCTCTCGGGTAAGATCCATTTTCTGTCAGCAGTTTTCAGCATCTCCTCTGTCCATTGTTGCCTGATCCAGCAGCTCTCAGAGCCTTAGGGTACAGAGTGGATTTGTCAAGACGCCCACTCCTAGCTGAGCTGCAAAAAACCTGACGAAGCTACCCTTCCCCTGGGGGAAGTAAGCACAGTTTAAAAAGTCTGTGTGTCTGGAAAAAAACTGCAGACAAACTTCTGCACACCTGAACTATACCTGTAAGAGTACCTTTGCCCCCACAAGGGCCAGGTGGAAATTTTGCTCTTGAGAAACCATATTAATTCTGCCAAGTGAATAGGGAGGACCAGAGAAGCCATTTCATAAAGAGAGTCAAATCACTCATTGAAACACATTGTGTCTCTTTTTTTTTAATTGACAGCTTCGATAAGCTATAATTCCCATACTATATGATTAGCCTACTTAAAGTGTACAGTTTAATGTTTTTTAGTGCTTTCACAGAGATGTGCAATCATCAGTAATATTTTAGAATATTTTCATCACCCCCAAAAGAAGCCCTGTACCCATTTGCTATCCCAGCCACTTCCTCCCACGCCCACCACCCCGGGTCCAGACAACCCCTACTCTACTTTCTGGCTCCATAGGTTTGCTTATTTGACATGTCATATAAATGGAGTCATACAATATGTGTATGGCTTCTGTCACTTTGCATTTTTTCAAAGTTTATCCATGTTGAAACATGTGTTAGTTCTTCATTCCTATTTATAGACAAATAACATTCCACTGTATTTATATATCACATTTT
>RJWJ010028306.1:0-21513 GCA_004363605.1 Indri indri | reverse complement strand
ACTAAGTCATTCACTGTCAGTGCTCAGAGCACCTACAAACAGACCAGGGACCATGCAGCTGCAGACCAGTCATGCATGAGTTTTTCTTTTGCTTAATATGTGTATACTGAATATTTATAAAAATAATAATAGCTACCACTATTTAGTTATTGCCTATTACCTACATTACTTCGTTTCAAAACTCACACTCTAAAAATTATATTTAGACCCATTTTACTATACACTTTCCTACTTAACACTGAGATATGAAATTTCCACTTTATGACAGGCCCTGGAATACAGGATACAATTTCTGGGTGCTGAGTACAAAGGAAACACATGATGTTCCCCGTCCTGAGTTTACTGACTAATTTCTTTAAAGTGTCTCAGTATTTTATTAATATAGTTTCTTCATTAATTCCTTTCAAACATAGTAGTAAGAAATCCTTTAATATTAATAATTTGGGAAAGCCTATACTAATAAAATCTCCTTTGGTTTCAATAATATTTGAAAATAAATTAGCGTGTTATTAATCATAGGCAGCTACTACATTTTAATGTAACGCAGGCTGCCAACAATTCTTTAAGTTAAGAACCAGTGGAAATAACTCTGCAGCTGAGCCCATGACCTACATTTGGAAAATCGCAGCAAAGTAATTAGTCATGAAGTCAGCATTATCACATGGAATCTACCTGCACAAAGTGACCAGTCTCGTCAAATATCCTCAATTGCTCAGGAAATGTCCATACAGCGGAACTGAGTGGAAAGTTGATGTCTGTTACTCAACTGTGCATTTAATACCTCCATCCTCTAAGAAGCCACCACTATATCTCAGATAATTACTGATCCTATAAAACTCTTATGGAGTTTATACAGCTAAGTCTTTCAATTACAAACCTAATCTTGATTCATCTGCATTCATGTGGATTTGTCACCACTTGACTGAATGAATCTTTTGGGAGTAATATGTGGGGCAGCTATTCAGGTAACGTCTGTTTACATAATTCCCACTTGAGGTTAAGCACGAGGTTGTATTTTCATAAACAACAGCAGAAGTAAGGTTTATTGACGTTTTCCTATAGGTTTTGTCCTTGTTGTTATTTTTAGTCTTGATTCCTTTTTTTTGGTTGTTTTTGCTATAATTTGACTTTATATCTTTGGACACCAAAGCTATCAATTAAGAAGCAAAAAAATTAATCACAGAAATCTGATTTGTTCTCCCAATATGTCTTCAAAGGTTTGTGCATATAGAGATCTTCATATTGTGTAAATGCTGTCCGTTTTATGAGTATGCCAAAGTTTTGCTATGTTACAGTTCTGTCTTACCTTCTAAGGGGGTGCAATCACTGTTCAGTAAACAACAATATCCTGCATTTGTTTTCCATTTGGGTTTCATATCACTCACATGTACTATTTTATATAATAGGTAGTCATGAGGATAATTTAATCTAGGCTGAACTATGTCAACTACAAAATCTCAATCATTTTAACAAAACAAAAACTTGTTTCTTGTTTGTTTACCTTATGTCTGATGATTAAGAGGGTCTCTCCTGCATCTGGTGACTCAGGGATCTACATTTGTTCAATCTGTGATGCCACTAAGAATCTAAATCATCTAACCACACTAAACCTGGACACTGAGCACTGAACCGCACCTGTCTACACTAACATGACTTCGATATTTTGCTGTCTTCATTAGCATTTTTCAGATTGACAGTTGGATAAAAAACATAACTTTCATATCTACTGTCTCCAAGAAATCCATTTAAGTTATAAAGAGTCTCATAGACTCAAAGGGAAAGCAGTGAAAAAAATATTCCACACAAATGGAAATCAAAAGTGAGCAAGAGTAGATATTCTTTCATTAGATAAAATAGATTTTAAATCAACAACAGTAAAAAACTCATTAGCATTTTTTGCCCTGAGACTCTTTGAATCCTTTGCCTCAAAATCCTTACTTTGCGGTTTCCACGAATCCTGGACTGTTGTGTCATGATTGTGAGGAGGTCTCGGCCATGGAGCTGAGCAACGAACTCAGCTTTATCTTATCTACAGGGATGCTGGTGATAAGTGGGGAGTCAGCTTTTCCACAGAATGATCTTAATACAAGGTCTGTCCAGAAAGTACCCCAGCCACTGTTAATATGAGAATGATTTGCTTGACATCAATGTAACCTTACAGCCAAGGCATGTGGACTGGGATGCTCATGCGTGAACAATGACAACTTCACTGTACCAGTCAGGGGGTCTCTAGACATCGTCCAGCGAGCATGTGTGCTGTGTGGCTGGGGCATTCAAAATGACTGAGCCAGTAGAGCAATGACTCTACATCAAATTTTGAGTTACGCTTGAATATTCCTCCGCGGAAACTGTTTGGATGATTCCGAAGGCTTTCAGGGACAGTGCAATGAGTGCACCACAAATAAAAGTGTGGCACAAACACTTCAAAGATGCTCGAGAATCTGTTGAAAGTGATCCAGGTTCTGGAAGTCCTGAAACAAGCAGAACACCTGAGAATGTCGAACGTGTATAGGTTAGGTTAAGATTAGCTGGGAGAACTGTGCGAGGTACCAAGGTACCTACTTTGAAGGGGACTGAGGCATCATTGTCCCATGTACGACATTTCTTGTATCTTGTGTCTTCTTCAATAAATGTCTCTATTTTTCGTATAACATGGCCAAATACTTTCTGGACAGACCTCGTACATTGCTTCCATGGAGGGAAAAGGAGGAATCAAGAAGGCAAGCTGGACTTTTAAGTGTTTTAGGTGGAAGTGACATATTATTTTCACTTGCATTGCATTTGCCAGAATTTAGCCATACCTTTCCTACAAAGTATGCTAGAAAATATCAGCTACCTCGTGTTCTGGAAGAGGAAGAGGTATAGAGAACACACAGCATTGTTTCTGCCTCAATGAGATAACAATGTAGTAATAAAAGCTAACATTTGCATGACACTGAAAATGTGCCAAGTCTAACTCCTTTATATTTTCTAATTCATTTAATTGTCACAACAACCCAAGAAGGTAGTTATTTTATTATCCCCAATTTTCAGAATAAGCAATGATACACACAGGCTAAGTGACTTTTCCAAGGTCACACAGGCCAGCAAGTAGTACAACCTGTCTACAGAGTCTGTGCTGTCACCTCTAGGCTGTGCTGCCTCATTTAATGTAGGAAAGTTTCCAGTGTACATTTCACATGCATGGTGTTATTCTTAACAACAAACAAAAAAAATTCATATATTATATTAAGAACATCATTACTGTATCTTATTGTATTTAATGTCTCTCTATTCAAATTTTTGTATAAGCTGCATTGAATTTTCTTCTAAGTAATTTGTTTTTATTTTTTAAGTTAATGTTTTTAATTGACAAATCATAACTGTATACAAGAGGTACAAGTGACGTTTTGATATATATGTGTACACACACAATGTGGAATGATTATATCAAGCTAACATTCATCACCTCACTTACCCAGCATTTTTTATGATGAGACATTTGAAATTTACACTCTTAGTTATTTTGGCATACATCTCTTTACCGTTTAACTTATTTTACTTCGTAAAAAGCTAATGCAGTTATCATTTAGTGTTTCTCAGAATATCCAGCTTATTGCTTGTATCGGACAAATGTTAACTAACAGTAACTCTGAAGTAACTTACTATTATTATTCTTTTTATATTTGATGGTGGAAGGGTAATTTCTTTTCCACCAATGGAACATGAGAAACCATATCCCTAAATATTCAGACAGCTTCTCCTTGAGATAAGTGTGACCATTCTGTCTTTTAGAAAGTCCTGCTTCAAATGTATTGAAAGGTCAATCTTTTTATTTACAAGTCTTAGGGAGAAAAACAGCCTTGATAACATTAGTTTTCTCTGTAGTAGAGGATTACAGAATTTAGTATTTCAAAGGGGCTTCTATGAAATTACCTGAGCAGCTCTTTAGATTGAAGTTTATAACAGAGTCTCTGTGCAGTGAGAAAGTTTTCATTATCCCCAACCAACTGGAAACCCAAGCTGCAAAATACAGTAACAGATGTGAAGAGCCACTGGAGATCATCTTTGGACTTACCAGAATTAATGTGTCTCCATGCTAAATCTGTCTGTTAGCAAATTCAAGAACAGTTGTCCTACAGTTAAGGAAGCTTAGGATGCTATTAGAAATGAGTGCACCACGGAGGATTCATTGGAAAAAATATTGCATTTAATTAAGTATTGCAGTTATCTAAGCTTCCCACTCACACAGTAAAAGTGGTTTTTGGAAGCTGCAATGTCTCACCCAATAATTGGCTTGTAGTCGGAAAAGTAAATGAAGTCCAAATGCTGTTTGGACAGAATAGAGGATTAAAGCCTTAGTTGTTAAGTACACTGAGACATTTGGCACTCGAGAGAAAGTAAGGCAAACCACACAGATGAGTATCAATACAAATGTCAAATTGGTGATCAAGATGGGATGAACAGGCTAAACAGAGACTTTGTCCCTTGAATCTATTTTTTTTCTAATATTGCTTAGAGGCAGATAATGGAAACTCAGACTGGATAAATAGAAGTGGTGTTGAAGTATTGCAAAATCTTAGAGTTCTCTAAAACATGGGTATTCTGGTTCATATTTTGAGACAAGGATACCGGCTTTGCAACGAACTATGTTTCTGAACTTAGAAACAGTATTTAATATATATACACTTTCATCTTTGGTTTCCTGTTTTCTTCATTTTGAAAATACGTTCTGATTTTCATGGTCTATAGAAAATCCACATTTTGTAAATACCATATCATTTACCATTTGGTAGTGTTTTTTTCTTGGCTATTGGTGTGATCTTCATGGTCAATCACTATTTGTATAAATTTTCTATAAGAACAGGAAAGCTGTATTTGTTTTCTTCTTAAAACCAAAATGTCAGACATTTGGTACCTATCTAAATTCATCCTGATGCAAGTCAGAGGTTTTCACAATATTAAACTTTCATAGTCCCATACGAGAAAGGACACAGATGATATCTATATCTCTGTTTCTCTTCCTCACTTTTTCCTTTTAACTATTTTCTTCTGTTATAGTGTGATAGAGAGTTTCAAATTTTCCTGACATTGGGGATGGCGACAATTGGCCATTGCGAGCCAAACTGACTAAAGCTTTAAATCATGTCTGATTTTCCAGTCTGTGAAATAATACAAATAATCAGATGCAGAAATTACTGTATTATCATCAGAAAAAAAATCTCTAAACACACATACTATTTATTCTAATAAAATATTTTTGTCAATGCCCTCTTGCTGGGTGCCTGCAACAGATGCTCCAATGCAGTGATTCTCAAAATTAAGTGTACATCAGAATCACTTGGAGGGCTTGTTATGCTATAGATGACACTGTCCCCTCCCAAGAATTACTGATTCAGATCTGGGTTAGCTCTTGATACTTTGCATTTTTTAGCAAGTTCCCAGGTGATGCTAATGTTGCTTGTCTAGGTAGGAAACTCTGAGAGCTATTTTTCTGTATCAATACTCCTGGGCGGGGTGAGGAACCTGTAGCCTTGAGGCTACAGATTCCCAGCCCCTATTCAGGCTAAGTTTCAACTATATTGTGGGCCAGTTTTTCCTCTCTGCTGATTCCTACCTTACTTCCTTATATCTCCCAAGACCGATTCCCAATCAATTTTTACACACACACACACACACACACACACACAAAAAAACCCCTTTCTGTTTCAGAGACTATTTCAGTGGAATCCATTGTAAGACAGTGTCAAATAATATTTTGCTCCAAAATTATTTGAATTGTTGCTCTAGGTAAACCGAGTCCAAGTGTCCCAGGAGACACACTGACCCTGTGCTTTCTACCACCATGGAAAACGATGTCTTTAACCAACTGATCTGAGAAATATATCACTCAACTGTCTTATCAGGTTCTGGCCTATACCCCAGAACTTCTCTTATGCATCAAGAAAAGACTTAATATAAAAATAAATAATGTGAAAGAAATTTTACATTATTTCAAAGTACAACTTTCCCTGCTCAAATAGTCCTCCTGTTTATGAAAAGTTGATGGTTAAGAAGTATTTTAGCCTGGAATTTCCTACCAGTTAACTCAGAACTCAAAACTGCTGGTAATGTTGACCAAAAAACAGAAAAAGAAAAAGCCGACTATTCTAAGACACAAAACCCATTATTAGCCTTTTGCTGATCTTACTGTTTCTTTTTCTACTAATGAATTTTATAATAATAAAATATTTTAATTGTGGGAATAGATATGGTGATGCGGAAAGAAAGATAAGGTTATAGGAAAAAGATAATACTTTTTGTAAATAAAAACATCATATAAAATACAGATAATCTGTTAACATTACGGTCTTTCCTGGTTTACATCTTTTAAAGCTTTTTTAGGTTTTCCTTGTGTATAACTCATATTAACTGAAAACATACTGTTCCTAGATGGAAATTGGCAATATCTGAGGAGAAAAAGTAAAATAACAGGAATGTAGAAGACATGAAGGTCAATAAGCAGAGACTTGAGGTCAAGTACTTATTTTGACTTACCCTATTTGCTTTTGTGGGGCCTTATATTAAATAATTACTGGGCAGCTGGTGTCTGTTGTGAACTAAATGTCAGCAACTCATAAGATTCTGCTGTGTTCAGATATAGGGCCCTCTCCATTCATCACATCTCTGGGCAAACGTGCTTTGTCAAATGCACATACCAAGGAGGAGAAGGAGCAAAATCATGGCGGAGTTTCAGGTGTGATTCTGGATGTCATTTAGCTAAGCGAACTACTTTCTTTCATGCCTGCAGCCCTATGTCTCTGCATGCCATCTGCCAACATCGTATGATTCACGATGGCTGGCACTCCACAGAATGGCTCCATCAGTGCAAATGGAAGCAAGAAAGATGCTCTGTATGATTCAGAGAAGACAATGCACAGGAGAAAGGCAAATATTAGGCTCGGTCCTACCTACTGAGCCATGATGACTGTCCCAGTGCTGGCACTGACTGACTAGGGGGAGGGAACCAGGGCCAGAGTGATTCAGAGCAGATGACTACCATGACCAGAAGTATGAGATACGTGACTACATGACTTACATCTCTCTCACTGTCCCTGTCAGTGCAGGAGGCAAAGCACTTGTGACCCATTAGAGTCACTGAAGCTGAGAGCAAGTGTCACATCGCAAATAAGAGGATATGTACTTGGTGTGTACACCCATCAAACGACGAGTCATCTTAAACTGAATACAATATTTCATAGATTACTTCAACATCTGGATGATATTCGTTGAGAACCAGCTGTTCACTAGGATCTTCAGAAAAGACAAAGTCTGATTTTAAGGGGCTAATAACTCAGTAAGGGAAAAAGATAAGAACAGAATAATCGCATTACAAGGCAGAACTGGGTAAGAAAATCACAAGAGTGAAGAAGTTAAAAAATGAGGACAAAATCAACCCAAGAAAAGAACAGTTACATCTTGTAAGTAATGCTTAATTGCTAGTTCTAATCATTCATTAGTTATAGGCTACGCACATATCCATGCACGCAATGCATATTCACCGAGTATCTAGTATGTACAGTCAGGATGCTTCCTGAGTGACAAGAATATAAAAGGAAACCCAACTCATCCTTTTACAAGAAAGCTACTCCTGTGATAATGGCATTAATCCATTCGTGATGAGCTCATGACATAATCACCTCTTTATACTGTTACAATGGTAATTAAATTTCAACATGAGTTTGGGAAGGGACCATAGCATTCTACTCCTCATCCCCCAAAACCCCAAAATTCATGTCCATCTCACATACAATATATATTCATTCTATCCCAATAGCCCCCAAAATCTTAACTCCTTCAAGCACCAACTCAAAAGTCCAAAGTCTCATTTAAGTCAGATATGGGTGAGACTCAATGCATGACTCATTCTGAGGCAAATTCCCCTCCAGCTGTGAGCCTGTGAAATTAAACAAGTTATCTACTTTCCAAATACAATGGTGGAGCAGGCACAGGATAGACTTTCCCATTCCAAAACAGAGCAACAAAAAAGAAAGGAGTAACAGGTCCCAAGAAAGTCCAAAATACAATAGAGCAAACAACCTTAAATCTGAAGACTACAGAGTAATAGTCCTTGACTCCATTTCCTGCCTTGTGAACATGCTGGGGCAAGGGTTGGGCCCCAAGGCCTCAGGCAGTCCCACCCCTATGGCTTTTCTGAACTCAGCCCACACAGCAGCTCTACTAAACTGGCATTGCACATTGGGAACTAGAATTCCGGAGTTTGGGGGCTGGGCCTACTCCCATGGCTCCTCTAGGCATTGCCCTAGTGGGGACTCTCTGCAACGGGCTCCTTGCAAGAAATCTCTGCCTAAGCTCCGAGGCTTTCCATGATATTCTTTAAAATGGAGATGGAGGAAGCCATGCCCCTAGAGCTCTTGCATTCTACATGCCTGCAGACTTAACGCCAAATGGACAACACCAAGTTTTGCTGCTTGCACCAGAGCAGTAGTTAAGCTGCACCTGGGCCCATCTGAGTCATGGCTGTAATCACCAAGGAGTCCTGTGCAGGAATGCAGGGAGCAGAGACTTAAGATCACCCTGGGCATCAAGCCCCGAGGTCCTAAGGGCACCCTAGGCCTTCCTTTTGACATATTTTCTTTCCTCAGGCCTTGGTACTTAGGGATCTGTGATGGGAGAAGTGGCACCAGTAAACTCCAAAGTGCCTTTGGGGTTGAACTGACTAATAGCCTCTGGCTTTATTCTATTCATACTAATCTCCTTATCAAATGTTATCTTGGTCATGCCCTTGGTTTGCTCTCCTGAAACTTCTCTTTCATTTTCTACCATCCAGCCAGGCTGAGAATCTTTCAAATCCCTAAATTCTGGTTCTGTTTTTATCTTTTTAATTTTTTTATTGAGGTAAAACATACATCTATAATTTACCATCTTTACTATTTTTAAATATACAGTTCAGTGGTAACACAGGCAGTCCCCAGGTTATGGACAAGATACATTCCCGAGAACATCTTTAGGTCGGATTTGTATGTAACTTGGATTCCTGATGAACAGTGCGTATGTGGTAATAATAATAATAACAACAACACTATAATGGCTCCTATGTGGTAATAAGACAGTGTCATACTATAATAATAATAATGATAATACCCCTGTACTGTAATAAGTTACAGAAACTATTGTGCTCTTTCTTTTAATTCAAATAAATAGAACATAAAAACAAACTCAAACAAAAAGTTTAGATAGAATATAGGAGACATTTCAAAAAAGAATATTAATGGTTAACTCTCACATAATGTTGCATCAATGTCTTGCTTACTGGAAGGGGCATTTTTGAGGCAAGAAGGTAACTAACATCAGCGGGAATTTGATGATGGAGATGCTGCCAGAGAGGATGGAGTGGGTGCTGGAGAATCAGGATTTGATTCTGTTGCTGGAGGAGGGAAGCTTACCACGGAAGTCGGTTTCTTGAAAAAGGTTATCTAGAGCTGTTTGCACAGCCTTTTTCTTTTTTTCATCATAAATGGCTTTGTAGCAGCTGATGTTCTCACTAACTGGATAGTAAACCTTTGTAAACCAGTCAATGTTAGGCTCTTACTCCTTAAGTTCAGCAAATACTGCTTCAATGAGATGAAAGGCTTCAGCTAATTCTTTTGTCGTAAACTTTCTTGGCTTTGGATCTTTTGATTTTTTGTGTTCTTGTGTTTCTATCAGCTGCTTCTCTATCTATCTATGAGATTAGCTGCTAGGGTAAAGACACTGTGCCAACGAACCCCTTATGCCATGTGGATTTGTTTACAAGCACGTAAGAAACTAGTTCCCGAGTTATTAATTTAATTATTTAATTATAAAGTATCCTTGTGGGGAGCCTTGGGAGCCTGCTCGTAAGTATGGAATACCACAAGTCGTGTCGTCACTAACCCAGGGACTTCCTGTATATACATTTATATTATTTTTTTCCTCTTCATCCCTTCTTCCTGCTTCCCCTCCCCAGCCTCTGATAATCACCAATCCAATCTCTATCTTCATGAGATCCACTTTTTTAGCTCCCACATATGAATCAGAACATGCAACATTTGTCTTTCTGTGCTTGGCTTATCTCCCTTAATATAATTTCCTTCAGCTTCATCCACATTGCTGCAAATGACAGGATTTCATTCTTTTTTATAGCTGAATAATATTCCATTGCGTATATATGCCATATTTTCTTTATTTATTCATCTATTGATGGGGATTTAGATTTATTCCATATTTTGGCTATTGTGAATAGTGCTGCAATAAACTTGGGAGTACAGATTTTTCTTTGATATGTTGATTTCCTTTCTTGCGGATATATACCCAGCAGTGAAATTACTGGATCACGTGGGTGCTCTGTTTTAGTTTTTTGAGTAACCTCCATGCTGTTGTCCATAGTGGCTGTACTAATTTACATTCCCACCAACATTGTATGAGGATTCCCCCTTCTCTACATCCTTACCAGCATCTGTTATCACCTGTCTTTTTTATGCAGGCCATTTTAACTGAGATGTGGTTCCCTTTTAATTATACATTTCATCTTTAAATCATTTCTCTTTTCTCATGTCTTACCATGTGCAGTTTAAGGAAGGCATTCAGCCATATTTCTACCAACATTCTGATCACAACCACTTAGGTAATCTCTGTGGAGTTTCAGGTTTTTCCTAAAGTTCTTCCTTTCTTCTGAGCCCTACCAGAATCACGTTTAACACTCTACTCATGGAAATCTAGGCTTTTTCTATCTTGCATCTCCAAATTCTTCCAGCCTCTACTCATTATCCAGTTCCAAAGCTGCTTCCGAATTTTCAGGTATTTGTTATAGCAACACCCCACTTCTCTGCTACCGATTTTCCTTCTTAGACTGTTTAAGTGCTATGACAGATATCTGAGACTGGGTAATTTATAATGAACAGAAATTTATTTCTTACAGTTCTGGAGACTGGGAAGCCCAAGATCAAAGGCTTCTTGCTGCACCATTCCATGGCATAAGGTGAAAGGGTCAAGAGATTGAGAGAGAGATAAAAGGGGCCCAACTCATCCTTTTATAAGAAACATACTCCCATGATAGCAGCATTAATCTATTTATGAGGAAGAGCCCTCCTGACTTAAATTACCTCTTAAAGTTTCCATCTCTTAATACTGTTACAATGGCAATTAAATTTCAACATGAGTTTGGGAGAGGACCGTCAAACCACAGCAGTAGTGTAGTAGCATGGCATTCTCCTGCTGACATTTCAAAATTGTCGCTAAACGATGATATCTGACAGGCAATCTTCTCATACTGAGGTCTGCTTTCTTGCCATAATACTACCAGTTTCTCTGAAGTTCCATAAGCAACAGCAAGTTTCCAGAATTTCCACTTTACTGACAAGTATTCTCAAACCAGCAGTCTTCGCCACTGACCCAAGGATTCCTCCCCAAATCAGAAGGGATCAAAATTTTCCCAGGGGGGTTTCTGGGACAGACAGGAAGTTGTTATTAACCAAAAGACTCACATGCTGAATCACAAAACAAGAACCATTTGGAGAAAGATCACCCCTCTTGGCTGCAACTACAGAGTGTGTTTCCAGTTAAGTCAACACCCTGAGGCCCCTTTGAGAAGAAGCCAACATTGGCCCACATCATAGTAGCATCACGGAGGGCTGAATGATAATGGCACACAATCCAGGGATCCCTTCTTAGTTTTGTCCTTGAAGCTCCCAGGGATATATTCTCTGGGAAATCCCAGACAAAGACTAGGGAATTTTCTATGTGCCAGGAACCCAGATTGTCCGTCGAAGCTTCAAGGAAAGGTCAGCAATTCTCACAGGAATGGCATTTGGAACACCCCTCCCAGAAACTAGACAGACAATTATTTCATTTTCTTTCCTCTTCCTAATAATTTGCACATGAATTTTACCATCCTGAAGATGGCTATTTATTTGTGCTCTGATCTAAATATTCTGATGTTTAGAGTGATAAAAGAAATTTCAGCTCAACGAAAATTAAAACTTGGGAGATTATGCTAAAGTTAATGGCTGAATATTGAAAGCTTAACTGTTTTATCCAGGTTTGCTGTTCTATGATAAAGTGACTATTGAATATTTTCCACTTTAAACATATCCACCAAGAATCCTCAAGGTGCTTCACCCATCTCATTATTACACCATACATTTATTCATCTATGTTTTCACTTAGTGAGCACATATTTATTGAAGGTGTTTTATGTGTCACGTCCTGGCATATCCAAAAACAGTTACAAAGGGGACTTTCATGAACCAACAGACTTGGTTCCTGACCTCATGGAACCACATAGAAAGCCCTGCTCCTTCTCCCAGCCATTGTATCAGGGAGCTCTTCCTTCAGTTAGTGTGAGAAGGGGGCCTGCTGGAGAGGAGGGCTCTAATTGTGAGTTAGAAATCTGTGTTATTGCCACAGCAACCTTAGTTTCCTGTTGAATCAGGTCCAGTTGTCAGGGAGTAAAAGCCCTGACTGCAAGCTTCTCAAGTGCAGGGGCCATCTCTACTCAGCACTTGCATCCAGCAAAGTACCTCACACCTAGTGGGTATGGAGTAAATGATGAGCATGACTAAGGAACTCGAGACAGCAATAATAAGGTAACTTGCTTCTGCTATCACAGCCTGATTCTCACTTCATTTACATCCCTGGCTAGGGCTCTTTCTAATACCTTAGAGCTGTATCTCCTACGAACTGGATTGTCTTGATACATGCTCAGTTTTGGCCAGACATTGACATTGTTGTCTTTAATTCTATCACAGACTCCATTTAAAGGTATATGTTTTTGGTAGGTCAAATTATTTTAACTATATTCTAACCACTTCAAACATCTATCTTTGAGCCCCACAGATGTCTTTTGCCTCTTTTTCAGTTCTTTGCCTCAAATTAAATTGGTTTTCTCCACACTTAATCATCACAAGTGTCTACTAGCCTGATACAGACAGGCTCAGGATGAATCTACATTTGGAGATTCAGCTGGTCTCGAAAGGAGAAGCAAGCCAAGGAAAAGGGGAGGGCAAAAAGAGTTGTGTTTGCCCCCTCTCTCCGTAGAACAGGGACCTTTACAATGCACCACAGTGTGTGAACAGAGCTGCGTGCTGTGATACCATTTAGCCATAATGGATGGCTTGTGCTGCCCAGACTTAACAGGCCAGTGAGCAACATCAGGCTGCAGATGGAGTGCTCTGAGACTGCCGTGCATTAAAAAAAGATAAAAAATAAAATTGTCTGTGGCTATTGTCGACGTATTTACCCCTTGTTTAGGGATTCCCATGGCAACGAAAAGCTGTTCCCACCAGTGGAGATGAGAAATGTGCTCTGTAGAACGATGT
This sequence comes from Indri indri, assembly GCA_004363605.1. Classification (NCBI taxonomy): domain Eukaryota; kingdom Metazoa; phylum Chordata; class Mammalia; order Primates; family Indriidae; genus Indri; species Indri indri. Next base: position 8,197 of record RJWJ010028306.1, on the reverse strand, counting down.
GCTATTTACCCAGGAAATGAACCCTATCTGCATGCAACTACTCCCTCTAGTGACAGCTTGGTGAGTGGCAGGGCTTTTCATAGTTTGGTTTGGCACCAAGCTCTCACCACCATATGTTATGGCTCTTAACTCCAAAAGCATAATATTGTTATATTAAATTAGCATGACTTATTTTCTGAGGAGACTTCTAAAACTTCATTGTTTTGGGTTGTTTAATGCTTGCTTTCCAAGGTTTGGTTTTGTTTTCATATTTTAAACTAAATCCAGAAAATATGCAAGTTGCTGGCTTGACCCAAACTCTTCTCCAATGGCCTTGCCTATGTGTCCCACATTTGGAAAACCAGATAAAGAAGAAAAACAACTAACATGGAAGGAGTTGTTAGGATCTCTGAGGCCACTGTTCTTTCTTTCCTGGTAGGGGGCTGGCATATAGTTATAATCCTAGGGACTCTCAGGCATGCCATTATTTCTCTGTCCTGTCCCTTACAACCTCCCTTTCGCCAGCTGTCACCCATGACAATGTCCAGGCTAAAAACTAATACACAGACCACCCAGGAGCTCAAGATTCTTCAGGGGCAGGAAACTCTACCGAAAATGTACACATGAAAGGGGCCACGCTAGGGTTAAAACGATCTCTACTTTCACCTCCAAACTCCTCAATAACCGTACAGATTCCGTGGAAAGACCTTAACTTTTCAAGAAGGTTAGAGCCGCATCCCCTTCCTTTGTCCCTCTTCTGAGATTTTATAGTCCTTTCTTTTTATTTCTACTCTTTCTACTCTTTATTTCTACTCTTTCATTGGGTATTGTAAGCTGTCTTATGCTATTAATATTTTTATATGTGAATTTGTCAAGTGTTTTCATCTCTGAGTTCCTTGGGACTAAAGACCTTCTTCTGAATGTCTGAATTCTTCATGTAGCTTTGATGGTTCAGTTGATTGGATTTTTTTCACACATAGCTCGGTGCAGTAATATTTGCAAAGACAGACATTAACCAATGGGGAATCCATGTTTCTGATATGATCCAGATTCCTGGAGGGTGGGTCCAGCAAGATATACTGCCCTGAGAACCAATATTGAGCAAGGAAAAGAAGAAGGGAACTTTATCTCTACTGAACTATCAGCATCTTGGTTTATTATGAAATAATTCACTAGATTATATTAAATAGATGCATACTGCACCCCTGTATGGTAGATACCATATTCACCTTCTAGATAGGAAAACTGAGCCTCAGAAATGTTAATTAACAAGCTGAATGTCACGGTGTTACCAACTGATGCTGACAGGTTTCAATAAGTCTCCCTGTTGCATCTCATTGATTTTAAAAAAGAAGTTTTCAACTTTCACTGAAGAGAAGCTACTTTTGATACTTCTGGTATTTTTGATCCTCAGGGAAGAAACAGGAGGTTCTCAGAGAGCAAGTTACTAGCGTCTGAGAAGGAGTAATGATTAGCCTTACTTCCAATCCAAGGGAAATCAACCCCGAAAGGTACCATAGAAAAGAGGCAGCAGTGGGTATCTGGGCAAGGTTTAAAGATTAACTGGTATTCCCAGGTCTGTATACTGTGGAATCACACTCAAGAACAGAGGTCTCATTATATTTTTCCCAAAACACTAGTGTCATAAGCTTTTTTTTCTAAAAGAAGATGCTGGGAAAAACATATTTGAGAATCCTGAGTGGAGAAATTTAAGAATGGGTTCTGAGAAGTTCTATAATTTAACAATTAAGGAAAAATTTTGAATCGTCTAACCTGGCTAAACCTTAAATTTTACAAACACAAATAATAATAGCTCCTATGTGTTTGTTAGAACCCCACCAGGTTATATCTGTGAAAATAAATTTTCTAACACTGATCTTGAAGCAAGTACATGGAAGTTTAAGGCAAGCAAGGAATATTACCTAGACTAAGAAGTCATGGATCCTAAAATAAAGAAATGGTATGAAGGAAATTAGATATGACAACCATGATACAAGTGGATATGTTGAAATCATTCATGTAAAGATTCACATGGTCAGAGAATACTGTTTTGCTTTACGAAGTTTAATGAGGAAAAGATAGAACTTAAAGTATTAATTGGTCTTGTTGACTATGCTTTGTTATTTCATTTTAAGCGAAAGAAGCACTTTTGCACTAATTGTTCTCAAAGTCAAAGAGTACATTTCAAAAAATTCAGCTTTGGTAATCCCCTCAGTGCTTGAATTCAGAAAAGTTTCCATGATGAGACCGCTCTTGTTTCTCCATCTTTCTCCTTCCTCTTCTTCTTCCTCACTTTCTCCCCACCCCCATCCCCAAATCACACTTGCAATTTTGGTCCGTTTTATGTCTAGACTAATGGGCTTAATTTTTCTCAATACTCATTTTTTAAATTCCCTACTTTTTACTCTCTATACTTTTTTCATCATCATAGTTTCTACAAGATTTCCCATTTTGGTGGTGGAGGCAACCTTGACAAAATTTTTGCGATATCAACAAATAGTTGAATTCCATCTCCAATAAATACTAGGTAGAAGACCTTGAGCAAGTGACTTAATACGTTTTCGTTTCAGGTTTATTTATCTGTTAAGTGGATTTAGTAATTCCTGCCTTAAGTGAACTTTTAGAAATACCTTATGCACATTTTAGTATTAATTATATGTGTATATAAAATGCAAAGGTCCAAGTATAGTGCCTATAACATAGTAAATGCCTAGTAAGTATGAATTCTCTCCTCAGAATGTAAGGAGATTATTTGGCATATTATATTCTTTGGCTATTTGTTTATGACCACTCACTGAAGGAAGTTCAAGGAAATGGAAGATCTATATGATGATGCAGGGAACTTCATGGAACCCAAGAAGTAGTACGGCCAGCACTAAATATGAAAAAAAAAAAAAAAACAAGAGTCATCAAGCAGCTGCTCTTTCTGTCTCTACATCTCACAGTTTCAGCCTAGATTACAGTAGAATATAATCTGGGCTATAGATATCAGCAGAGTATTTTACATAATGAACTCATTCCTGTAGTTCAGTTCTCTTCTTTGACTGAAGTCTGTTGAGAGCCACTGAGACATAAACCTGTGTCATTATCTGTACAAAATGTCACCACTTCTTCCAACTCCACCATGATCAGCCAATAAACTAGAGAAATAATTTTGGTGGCTTTCATGGGAGATTTTAGTCTACAAATGGAGGGGAAATATGTGGACTGTAAGTGAACGACCCTTTTGGCAGAGGCAAATGGTTAATTCCAAAGAAGAATTATGTTATATATTTCATATCATCTTTTATTCTTTGAGAAAATTTAAAATTTTCTCCACTTCTTTCAAACATTCTTGAGATTTTATTATTATTATTTGCATGGGGATTGTCAGTGTCTAAAAAGTCTAAATAAGGGTGTCATTGTGACAAAAATATCCATCAAAAATCTGGGGACATCTAACCTTTGCCTATCGCCAGTGAAGGAAGTCATATTGAAAAATATAGGCAGAGCAATGAGAAGAGAAGCATAAAATGAACTGATTACCATCAATCGATGAATCTTCTTTCCCCCTTAACCTCCTCAACTGATGATCACCCCACCCACGGCCCCACCGTGCTTTCTTGTCATGGTCCAGGAAGCATATTTAACAAGGACATGGAAGCAGTGATCCAGTTAACTTAACCAAAGTCCCCCTATTCTTACACTTTAATCCTTGCTCAGCCATTCAATTTTGAGATGACCTCTGACATTTTTTGAAAAGGGGATTATGGTGCTGATGTATTAAAGAACTGCTAATTACTCTTTTAAAAGAACTTTGGAACTATAGGGGAAGATAAGTATTTGGCTGTAATAGGCTTGATCCTCCTTTTTCTTCCACAGATTTCCATTTGCCAACGACCTGGATTAAGTCTATCATTAGAGAAATGTAAAAATATTATGTCAGGATTTGTTTCACCTGCTCATCTACTGATTCAACATTTACTGAACATCTATTATATGCGAAGGCACTGGTTTAAGCTTTAGTGGTGTAAAAAGATGGATTTACAGCAGCCCAGCTATAGAGTTACTCAGTGTCTGTAAAAGGCCTCACACTGGTAAACAAATGATTGCAATTTAGTATGAAAAGTATATAAGGTGAAACTGTCACGGTATAGAAAGCGTGGAGGAAGGATCGGGATTAAGGAGGAATGACAGAGACAATATCAGGATGTACTGAATCTATTATACTTGCGAGAGTGGCAGTGTGGGTAGATAAATAAGCAAAAGACGTTTTGGGGGAAGTCTTACTTTCCCCCCCAGTTTTTAAAAAAATCTTCCTTGTCTTTCAATACTTTCACAAATGAATCTGTTTCCACTGAATGTGATATGTTCAGACTGTCCCCCAACCTGGATTCATTTGTGTTAAATAAATATGATCTGCAAACATTGCTTAAATGTCTACCAAGAGATAAAGCTAAAGCCAAAATGAAGCCCAGTTCTTGGCTCAAGGCTCTTACAATCTGCCTGCAGCTAAAGTTACAAAGAAATTAATTCATATTCTATAGGAAATAAATACTAAATTATGATGAATAGATAAAACAAGTTCTACAAATGATCAGAGGAACAAGAAGTTACAAAGAAATCACCACCCTATTTTATATTGAATGATGATAATGATTGTACTAGCCATTTATAGAGCATCTGCTGTATGCTAAGCACACTCTGAGGCATTTTATAGTATCAAATTTAGTCTAGCCATAATCTTGCAGTGTAGATATTATTATCTCTATTTTATGGTAAGGAATGGTTAAATATTTGCTCAGAATAGGTGATGAAGCCATGATTCAAACTCACTCTATGTGCTTCTTTTTCTCCAACAAGCTATGTGACAGTGTGCGAGCCATTTAACGTCTTGGTCACTATTTTCTTAGTCTGTAAAATGACCAGTATATTAGTTTTCGGTTGCTGGTAGGCTGAAAAATTGCTCCACAAAGATATATTCACTTCTTAATCTCCAGAACTCCTGTGACTATTCCTTAATATTGCAAAATATGTGATAAAGTTACAGATCTTAACAAGAGGGCTTTATCTTGGACTATCTGAATGGGCCCTCAATGCAATCACATGTGTCCTTACAAGACGGAAGCAGAGAAAGATTAGATACAGACATACACAGAGAGAAGCCTACGTGAGAAGGGAAGCAGATATTGGTGATGGGATTACAAGGCAAGGGGTGCCAAGAAATGCAGGGAAGCCACCAGAAGCTAGGAGACTTAAGCAGATTCCTTCCCACCTCCCAACAGCCTCCAGAGGGAGCGTAGCCCTGTTAACCCCTTGATTTTGAACCTCTGGCTTCCAGAACTGTAAGAAAATAAATTTTTGTTGTTTTAAGCCTCCAAGGTTTTTGTTATTTCTTACAGCAGCCTTAGGAAACGCATGCATTGTCATAACAAATCACCATGATTTTAGCAGCTTAAAAAAACACAAATATGTTATCTCACGCAAATCTGAAGTGAGTCCAGGTGGGCTCAGCTAGTTCCTCTCTTCTCTCTTTTAAGTCTCAGAAGGCTGAAATCAAGGTGTCAGCTGGCCTGGGCTTTTATTTAAAGGGTCTGGAGGGGAATTTTCTTCCAAGAGCATTCAAGTTCTTGGCAGAATTCAGTTCCCTGTGATTGTAGGCTGTGATTCCTGCTGCAGCTTGGAGTTTCTTGTAGCACCTTCAGGCTCGTCACATGTCCCCTTTGTCATATGGTCCCCTTGTCACATGACCCTCTTGACACATGGCCCCCCCTTGACACATGGCCCCCTTGACACATGACCCCCTTGACACATGACCCCCTTGACACATGACACCCTTGACACATGACCCCTCCATCTTCAAACCAGCAAGAGTGTATTGAGTCCTTCCCACTTTTCTACCCTCTCTGACCCCCCCTCTGCCACATCTCTTCTGCTTCCAGGCAATAAATTGTTGGCTTTTAAGGGCTCATGAGATGAGAGTGTTCACACTCAAATAATCCAAGTTAATCTTATTTGAAGGTCCACGATCATATCTGCAAAGTCCTTTTCTGACACATAAGACAACATATTCATGGGTTCCATGGACAGCTCTGGGAGGGAAGGGGAGCATTCTGCCTACTACAAGGGGTTAAAAATGGGTTATGTCCAGATAAAGTTCTATGAAAACATCTGTATTACTTAGGGTACAAGTGTAGCTGCTAGAAAAAAGAAAGGGACTCATAAATACAATATCTTAAATAAGATGGAATTTTATTTCTTTCTCACCAGAGATCCCCAAAGAAGGCCATCACACAAAGTCGGAGAATGACCAAGTACTAACTGTATCTTTTTTTCTACTCTTCCTTGGGGACTTGCTTTTGCCTGCAAGATTGAAGCTAGGTTTCCACCATAATTGTTCACATTCTAGGTCAAACTCAGAGTCCAACAAATTTGAAGTGGAGAGCAAACGGTTTCCTTTTAAGAATATGATACTGAAGTTGGAGCCTATCACCACCACTCAGTGGCAAGAACTTAGGATATGATAGTGCCCAGCGACTAGAGAGGCTGGGAAATGAAGTCTTCAGGCAGGATGCCATGTACCATGTTAAAATCTTTAAATATAGAAGAGAAGAATTTATTTTGGGGACCACTAGGAATCTGCCACAACATGGAATTCAAAATTTTAGGAAAACCAGAAGAGAGAAAAGAAAATATCTGGAAAGATAATATATTTTTATCAAAAGTATTGCAGTAGGGATGGATAGAAAATGCTTAAGAACCAACAGGTATAATATATCGTTGAAATAGAGAGATTGTGCATAAAAATCAGTGATCAGAGAATTTTGAAAGGAAGAGAATTCTCCCTGAGACATGGACCTTGGATCTTATTCACCATGTTATCACAAGGACATAGCAATATGTCTGGGACATAGTAAGTGTGTATTCAATCCATTTTTTAAACTGAATTTTCCCATTTCAGGGAGATGGGACTTCCACCAATGCTAGGATAAATGTGCTAGCCACTAGGAGCATAGGGGGTTGGAGGGAAAACACACTCCTACTCTTTTGAGCTTATGGTCTAGCCAACGGTAAGCAGACAATAATAAAATGACAATATAAATAAATTCATAATTACAAACTCTGTGAATAGTATGAAGAAAAAGCAGAGGGGGAAGCAGAGGTACCTATTCTAGTCTGGAGAATAGGAAGTCTTCCTTAAGAACAGGGACTTGGAGCCGAAATATGAAAGGTGGGAAGATGTCGAGTGAACGATATCTAGGTAGGTGTAAAATAAAGTATGACCAAAGTGTGAAAAAGCATTCCAGTACTTCCTACGGCTTGCGGAATCACTACCTAGTGACTTCTTACTTTATTTGTTTATGTGTTTATTATCTGTTCTTGCTACTAGAAAGTAAGTGCCATGATGATGTACAGTGGGCACTTAAAAATGGTAGTTTTACTGCATTAGTGAAAGATTCTAAGAACATTGCCCGTTATATCACTGTTCTAGACCATTCGGGCTGCTATAGCAAAATACCGACACTGGGTAGCTTATAGACAATAGAAATTTATTTCTTACAGTTCTGAAGTCTTGGATATCCAAGATCAAGTCAGAGCAGATTTGGAGTCTGTTGAGGAGTCTGTTCCTGGTTTCTAGATGGCAGCTTCTTGCTGTGTCCTCTCATGGTGGAAAGGGCAAGGCATCTCTCTGGGGTCTCTTTTATAACAGCAGTAATCTCATTCCTGAGGGCCCCACCCTCGTGACCTAATCACCTCCTAAAGGCCTCAACTCCTAACACTATCACATTGAAGTTTAGGTTTCAATATATAAATTTTGGGGTTGGGGGGACACAAACATTCTGACCATAGCAATCATAGTGTCTTCTTTCTATAAACATTTAAAAGAAATGTCTCTGAGTTTTTAGTTCTCAGTATCAAGTTCAGATGTGTTTCTCTTAACTAGGGGGTTTTGTCTGTAACCTACAGATCCTATAAACATGACCAATTTTATGGCTGTGTGACCTGTGTGCTTCCACAGGGCCCCGTCCTCACAAAAGTCCCTTGCTTGGGGTTTAATGCTCATCAGACACTGTTTTGAAATTCTCAATAATTTTATCTTAAATTTGCATTTTGTAAGCAAAGTACCATGGGGTAATGGAGCATGCTTGGGGGTTTAGAGCCTCAGCTCACAGCCCCACCTCCCACTGCTTCCCTGCCTCCCTGGAATGGATCCTTGGATTCCCATTGCCTTGTTTTC
>RJWJ010028305.1:0-21504 GCA_004363605.1 Indri indri | reverse complement strand
GGCCGGGCGCGGTGGCTCACGCCTGTAATCCTAGCACTCTGGGAGGCCGAGGCGGGCGGATCGTTCTGAGCTCAGGAGTTCGAAACCAGCCTGAGCAAGAGCGAGACCCCGTCTCTACCAAAAATAGAAAGAAATTAATTGGACAGCTAAAAATATATATATAGAAAAAAAATTAGCCGGGCATGGTGGCACATGCCTGTAGTCCCAGCTACTCGGGAGGCTGAGACAGTAGGATTGCTTGAGCCCAGGAGTTTGAGGTTGCTGTGAGCTAGGCTGACGCCACGGCACTCGCCCCAGGCAAAAAGAGTGAGACTCTGTCTCAAAAAAAAAATTCTCATATCTGCTTCTGCACCCAACCTGCTCGACATATTGTTTTGGTTAAAAGTATAAAGAAAGTCCAGCCTTACACAGATGACATAGTTGGAAAAGGGAAGATCTCACAGAACTCTGAAAAGATCTTGGGGACCCCAAGAGGTCCTTGGACCATAGCTTGAGAACAACTGTCTTATACATTTAAAAGTGTTTCCATTGCATTCGGTCCTTTAGGATACATTAAATACAGTAAGAAACCAGTTCAAAGTACTACCTAAACATTAACAGTGGTCACTTTCATTGTAGAGGGGTGTGTGTGTGTGTGTGTGTGTGTGTGTGTGTGTGAGCTATTTCTGAAAAGGTGATTAAATCAATATTAGGACACAACCTGAAACATAAATAATTTCAAAAATTTTTAAATGAATTCATGGAAGTCTATAATCAATTATTAAGGCAAACTAAGATGTTTCTATATCCTTGGTTTTTAAATATGTTAGTAGACAAATATATTTGCCCACATTTCTCAAAGTTGCTAGAGAGAATAATGAACTCTGTGGGTGTGGGTCATATCTCACATAGCAATTCTAAAATCTAATAAAACAGAACATTTCATTCCTTAAAATCCAAACAAAAAGAAATTTAAAAATTTAGTCAAAATAAGCAGATTTATTATTTCACAGCCTTCAGTGTACCTGATGATCTCACTGATCTCCTTGACATCCTTTCAGGGCTAACTGATTGGTAGCATTTTGGACTACCTCTAAATGGATTTCTAATTCGATATGGTGAACGAGATCTGGATCTGGATCTGTATTTAGAAATGAAACGATGGCAAGTTCTTGGACTTCGACTTCTTGGTCTATATATGTAACGTATTGGGCTTCGAGATCGACGGAACCTGTGACTTGAGGTTGATCTCCTTGAACGTCTAGGACTGGGGGAATGAGAACGTCTTCTCGGAGTTTCATTTTCTTTTCTATTGCCCTCATTTCTACAAAGTAGGAAAAAAGCAAGATTCAACAATTTAATGTAAGTTAAAATTACAGTACATCACTTTCCTAAAAACAAACTATTAGCAATACAAACTCTGATAACAGGTATTTACTTAAATAAAAAACCTATTTGTTATGATATAAAAATAACAAATGTAACCTTATAGGTAAATTAGAAATAATCAGAACAGATTAGCCCTCCAACTTCTTGGAACTTCTGTTTTCTAGTTTACAGAATATTATCATCAGTTTGTTGTGCTTTTCCTGTACCAATATAACATGCAATTATGTTTTCAAAGTATTAGGTTATATAAAGAATTTAGGAAACAATTTACATAAACAAATATTTACAACAATTTTTTCCTGAAAGATTATGCAATCTATAAATACTTCCTTGACTTCTGTATTTGTGTATGTGTGTGTGTGTGTACATAAACTGAGTTGGAAGCCCTAGGATACACAGAACTTAGCCCACTCTCAGCATTAAAGGCATTTACAATCAAAGATATCACAAACATAAAATAATAATAAAGTCAGAATAAAATACTTTCAGAAAATACTAAAGAAAGTAGAAGTTCACAGAGGGGAGGGATCACATTCAAGCTGGAAAAAGTAAAAAGACTCATAGGTTTTTGCATCTGTCACTGTTTAAAAGTAAAAATGGTGAAAGTAGGACTCAATTCAAAAGAAAAAAAACTTTACTTTTAAAAGATAATTAAGTTTTAATAATATCACTATTAAAAAAATTACCTTCTTGATGGGAGGATCTCAGGATTCCAGTCAGGATACCTATTTTGAGAATAAACAATATTAATGAATAGCTAAAATAAGACTAAAGGGCTCAATTAATCTTTACCTGCTATATATCAGGAGGACTGTTCAAAACCTAAGTTCACATAGTGATTTATTAATATATTAAAATATGAAAATGTTTTTGCAAATAAAATATTTTGAGTGCCTAATTCAATAAATAATAAAGTATTATGCTAGTAAGTATACCAGGATACTTGTATTCCCCATACCTTACAGGCCTAAAAACTTACTTAAGTAAAACATGCAGTACATGGACAAAAATACTAAAGAGGCACAGAATAGGTATAAGATACAAGCTTAGGAAAGGGTTAAAAGAAAAAAGTGAGTTTACTCACTTTACAGAACTCCAGAGAACACCATTCTTACCATATTCTATATGGCACCTCACAGAATACAATACGAACAGTACCCCATAACTTGTACCAAGTGGTCCTCGAAGATATATCCAGTGAAAGAAATCACGAGACAATTTATAGAAAAGGTTGCTTTTTAGGCATCCCTTAAAAAGAGCTACCAATAGGCATGATCAGGTTAGATTTCACACAGTGGCAATACATAAACTAAGAACTGGAGGCAAAACATGGTTATTCTATTCCAGGAACTGATCTGGCTGCAGCATGAAAATGATGAGAAGAAATTATAAGGAGGAACACCTGGAGAGGTTGTCTTGGGCAGAGGTAAATTATGAAAAGCCTTGAAATCAGCTAATGAGGATACACACGAGTAAAAGGCAATGGGGACTCAACAAACATTTCTGAAGTGAGGGTACCGTAGCAATGTTTTCAGAACAACTATAAATGAATATCTGGACTAGGGAAAAAGGTGACAGCTGAGATATTTAGAAATCAGGCATGTAGAAGCCACAGCTCTAAATGAGTGGCTTATAACACAAGATGGAATTTACAGAAGAAAGAGGGCTGAAGAAAGAACTTTATGCACATCAACACTTAAGAGTGAAGCAAAGAAAAAAAAAAACAACAAAAGATAAACGAGTAATCACAAAAACGAAAAGAAGGAGAATCAGCAGTATCATACAAGCCTAAGAAAAAGGCTACATCTTCATTCTCAACTTTTCTAGAAAATCTCGACTCTTAAGAGGTAACGACATGGTGATTGTATGAAATCATTAAATTGCTGTATTAATGAATACAATTTCAGTAGCAAGACAAAAGCCACATACAGAAATGGAGGCAGCAAACTCAACAAGTCACCTAGCAGGAAAATATAATAAAGTCAAAATCTTAGTAAAGTGGCTTTTATTTGTTGCTATTTGCCCCAAACATTGTTAACGAGATTAACTCAACAGTAATTTTCAACTCCCAACTCCCTTTTCCGTTGCCTGCCTCTACTACAAAAGCTAAAAAGGTAAATATTTGCTTTCTCAGCCTCCCTAGAAGATAGCCAGTGATAGGTTCTAACCACTGAAACACATAAAAGTTATTAAATTTCCAGAGTTTTCCAGTTTATGGTTCACAAGAGCTTGAAGACGATTATTCAAGAGTTAGTAATAGCATTTTAGACCTTCACTATGTTGTTGCCTGTTCACTAAGTAACACATGTTCTCATCTGTGCTGCCCAGGGCAGAAAGACAGAGCATATATACATTCTGCAAGTATAGTCTGGAATCACCTTGTATACTACCTAGTCAAAAATGTGTTTCAGAAGCATGACACTTCTAACATAGGTAGTTTAACATAATGGTTAAGAGCCAGGACCTACAGGCAACTAACATTATTTGTGTCCCAATGTGATGCACTAAATACATTACCTATGAAGTATTTGTGACAAAAGTGTTTAAACTGAATTTAATGCTGAGAGAATAAACAGAAAAAGTACAGAACATGGGACAGCCCACAGGACAACTTTCCAAAAAAAGTCAACATCATGAAAACCCCCTCCTAAAACGAAAAAAGAAACAAACAAACAAAAAAAAAAACATGGACTCCTGCCCTTAGACATGAGAACTCCAGGTTCTTTGGCCTTTGGTCTATGGGGACTTGCATCAGCAGTCTCTCAGGGATCTAGAGTCTTCCACCTCAAATTGAGAATTATGCCATTAGCTTCCTTGGTTCTGAGGCTTTCGAATTTGGACTTAGCCACACTATCAGCAGCTACCCAAGGTCTTTAGCTTGCGTATCATGAGACTTCTCAGCTTCCATAACCGTGTAAGCTAATTCCCCTAATAAATCCCCTCTAACATATCTATAGCTCAGATATATAGTGGGTTCAGTTCCAGAACATTTCAATAAAGCAAGTCACATGAATTTTCCCAGTGCATATAAAAGTTATGCTTACACTATGTTGTAGTCTATTAAGTACACAATAGCATTGTGTCTAAAAAAATGTACGTACCTTAATTTAAAAATACTTTATTGCTAAAAAATGCTAATGACCATCTAAAGCCTTTAGCAAGTCATAATCAAAGATCACTGACCACGGATCACCATAACAGATGTAACAACAATGAAAAAGTTTGAAATAGTGTACGAATTACCAAAATGTGACAAAAAGGCACAAAGTAAAGCACATGCTGTTAGAAAGATAGCACTGACAGACTTGCTTGACTCAGGGTTGCCACAATCCTTCAATTTGTAAAAAAGGCGGTGTCTGCAAAGTACAATAAAGCACAATAAAATGAGATATGTCTGTATTTGCGTATGTGTATATAGATATCCTACTGGTTGTGTTTCTCTGGAGAACCCTAATATGCTGAAAAGAGTTTTTAAAAAAAGTGAGGTAGAGCATTAAAGTGGCATGCATGGAAAGCACATCCTTTAAAATCAGGGTCCTATGTACATGAAAAAAATAATAGGTTTACTATATAGAAGGCTTTAATAAGCATATACATGCTGCTTGCTCTAGTAAATTAATGTAAGTAGAATCTTCTTCCTAGCTCGAATGACTACCTACAACAAAAATCACTCCCACATAAACTCCTCATCTTCAAAAAAATTAAGACATCCCATTGAATACCTATGGGAAAATGTTGCTTAGAAGAGATTCTCCATTTACAGTGGCAGTAAGGCATATCCAATTCAGGCAACCAATCATCTCCCTATGATAACCTATGTTTGTCTGTACAGCATTTATACAGGGAACTAATTACAATTTCTATTCTTTGTCTATGTGATTCAGATAGGGATTTTCCCACTCTAAATACCAGGAGTAGACACATGACACCAATCGAGTTGGAGTACCCTATTCCCATAGCCACTATAATTGGTTTAGAAATAAACAACTAACCTAACGCAGACCAAAAGAGACAAACCAAGGACTTCTCCAGGAGTTATGGGGAAAGAAGAGCCAAAAAAAAAAAAAAAAAAGCCAGCTATACAGATCACTTAAGTCCACAACTATGGGGGCCACTTTGCTAGGTGGACGAAGTGTGCCTGAGATCTCATGAGGCCAATGCAGAAGAGAACAGCCAAGAAACAAATATTTCTGACACTGATTTTTGAGTATTCAATTCAATCATTCCTGAAACCAGAACTACCCCTTAAGTTTCCCAACTAAATGAGCTTATAAATTCCCTTACTTTAAAAACTATTTTGAATTGGGTTTATCACTTGCAACTAGAAGGATCCTGAATAATAATCTCAAAATCCATTTGCCCAAGTGCATGCTGCTATCATTCTGGTGACTAGGAACTGTTTAATGATGCTAGGGGGAAACACAATTTAATGCTACTCCAAGGAACACAGGAGCATACTATTAAAATCATACTTTTCACTGCTATGGCTAGAGGGAAACCTTTATAGGTACTCTCTCTTAAAGAAGGAAAAAGTGGAAAAATTAAAGAACTAATGTTGAGGAACCAAGACATCTAGCTTGTTCATCCTTTACTTAAGGTTGATTCTGAAAACAGGTTCTAAGCCAGAGGAGAGTTTTAGATCTGAAATTAAACACTGGTGTTTGCTTTACACTGGTTTTTAGTTATTTGTCCTTTGGAAAAGGGTGGACATAGGAGAAGGAAACGTTATCTGCTCTAAAATAGATGAACCATCCTGGGGAAGGCAAGCTAGTAAAGCATGAACCAATGATATCAAAAGCCTACCTACTGGGAATTCAGTTAGGAAGGAGTTAGAAGAAAAGATCATGCTGAACTCTTTTGGAAAAATGTTAAATATCTGCTTCTATAAAATTAATATTTTAACCAGGCAATAGCTTCCTAAAAATATTTTTCTCCAACGTATCAGACTGAAGATATTTAACAATCACACCTGAATGTTAACTATTTTGTAAATTTGCTACCTAAAAAAAAAGAAAAAATGTTCTTACTGTTGATGTAACTGTCGACAGCTCTCAATATGAGTAGATGTATTTTGATGCTGAATCCAATCCTATTGTAAAAGGAGAAAAGTGTTGAAATTAGAATATTCCTCATGTTGACTAATGAATTAGGCTTTCTAAAGTGACAAAGGATTTTTTTTCAAAATTAAACAAATCTACTTACAAATAGCATTTGGCTACTCAATAAAATTTTCATAAAAAGTAAAGGCCTCCAAACAAATGCACTTAATACCATACCTTGCTGATCCCACTTTAAAATATTTTAGTAGAAAAAACATTTTTTTTTTTTTTAAATATGGAACGCTTCAAGAATTTGCATGTCATCCTTGCGCAGGGGCCATGCTAATCTTCTCTGTATCGTTCCAATTTTAGTATATGTGCTGCCGAAGCGAGCACAGAAAAAACATTTTTTAAAAAATCACACCCATAGACACTCATTTTTAATCAATACGTATTATTAAACTTAGAGAAAAAATAAAAGAATGGATCAGAAAATAACTCATCTCAAATATAATGCAACACTACAGAAAACACCAAAAATTCTATAAATAAAATGGTATCTGTGAAACAGCATCTTCAAAGAACAGTCTCTCAATGACTTATACCTCTAAAAATCAAACTACCATCAACAACCAAAAAAAATATTACCTCAAAGGCCAGTACCATCCCAAACAAGATACTCACTATATTGGTAAATAAGATTAATAAAAATATGAAAAACTGATCAAATCTAATTTATTTTCAAGATTTTAAGGAAAGTAACACCACTTCAAAGACACAATATCCCTTACATATAAAGCTTTACAATTAACAAAATGCTTATACATTACTTCATTTACAAAAAATCTGCCCTAACATTACAATCTGTACCCATAAATAGCTCCAGAAGATACATCTGATTAAAAAAAAAAGGCCAATACAGTTTTTGAAGATACAGTCTCCAAAGTGAAACAATTAGTTAAAAGCCGTATGTATATTACTCAATGTTTTATTGTTCCTCCAGCATTTGAAGAAGCAGAAAACTTACTTCTGTATTTTAAAACTTCCCTTGAGGAAAACGTTATTTGTTTCCATTTCAAAAACTTTTAGTTTAAGTCATTGCTAAATGCAAACTAGAAGTTACCAAAGTTGACACTAATTTTGGATTCTGTCTTGGCGAGAACTATCTGAAAGTAAGCGCATGCTACTTGCAATACTCAGCTTCAATTTATACTCAGCAACAAGTTATAACAAATCCTAAACTATTTTATTAAGCCATGGAAGTGACTGTGGACTGCAAAAAAGAAATGTTTCCATATTCTACTCAGTAATACGAATAGAAAGCTAGAAGAGATTGGCAGTTAAGAGTCTCTAGTAGTGCTAAACCCATGTCTTTGACATTAACTGGACATTGTTTACATCAAACAGACACACTGGTAACTGGGTTGGGCATGATTTATTTGGACCATAAAGTGTTTTATTTGAATAAGTTGCCAACATTTAAAAATCCAGAGATTTTACCCCCAAATCCGTATTTCCAGCTTTTCTTAAAAAACTATAAAGATACGATAATACTGGCTATCATTCTTACAGCAACTATCCATTGAAGATGATGGCTGTGCTATTTACATAAGACTCTCCAATTCAATGCACACATATACACATTGTCTGTCTTTTAACAGGCCTGCTTCACTCACTGACATTACTTGCTTTAAGCTCAGTAAATATATCTATGCCACCCCATACTGTTCTAGACTCTCTAGTAACAGTATTTAGATTAGATTAATGGTCCAAAAGCAGCACTGGCTCTGCAGAGAAAAAGTGATAATTACCTATTAAGCAAGAGATGCTGCAAGGACTGTAGACCTGGCAGGCTGAGAAAGAAACCGTGAAAATACCTACCTATATCAGAAGTTACTCTCTATCCTCCAACTACCTCAGCCATTTTTTGTTGGTCAGTACTTTCTCAAACTTAATTATTTCAGTCAGAAAGACAGTTTCTAAACCAAGAAAAGTTTCTCCTCTAAAATCTAAAACCCAATTTAGGAAGGAAATACATTTCACATTTTGCTGTTACATTCTTAAAGTATATCTTCAAGCTATAGTTTTAAAGACTCAGAGATGGGGAACATAAACATTGTCAAATTTACTCAGTAGGAAAAAGTTTGCAACTGGTAATTTACATTTATTGGCTACATACTTATGAGACAGCAAAATACATCACAGAAACAAGAGAGATTGTACCATCTAAACCCATGTGCACAAATTGCTATCTTTTGGCCATTTAGTTATGAAGAATTCATTACTTAGATGAACCCCATTCCGTTGTGCTGTCTGCTCAAAGATGTGTGTTTTTTTTAATGGCAATCTCTGTGAGTTCTAATGAACACTAAATGATTTCCTCTCCTCTTGAATTTTTACTTTTAACACCGTATTAACCCAGGCTTTCACCATCTTACATTTGAATAAAAAGGGAAGCTTTCAATTAGGTGCCCTAACCAATCTCTTCTCATTCCTATTAACCCTGCACACTTCAGTCAGATCTCCCTGGAATATATTTTCAACACGCCACTTAAATAAAAAGAAACTTAATTCGCTTCCTAATGCCTCTCACCTTAAGTTTAAACTCCTAGGATAGCTTTTCAAGGCCCTTCACGGTTATTTCTACCTACGCTGGTTAACCTAGTATCGGTTATTCTATCATCACTCTTTCCCAATTGCCTTCTACCACAATGCAATGTAATCTTCTCTCAGGACCATTGCCTCTCTGTATGTTGTTACTCCCATATGGAATGTCACCCCTCCTCCCCTTTATACAGTCACATCTAAAGCCTCTTCATCTTCAATCTACTCCATGAAGTCTTCTCTCCCAGATCATTCTAGTCCAGACAGTGCATTTAGTAACTGTCAATCCATTAGTCTAACTAGACCATAAAAGTCTTTTGACATCAGGAAGCATATTTATACCTTTTAATCACATATTGCTAGATACATAACAGATACCGGTAAACTGATAATGCTCGCCTGATACAAGTCTGAAATCAAGATGGAAAATATTAAATATCTCTCCCCTACAGCATACCCAAACAAGTTAAACAAATCACTAAACCATTTGTTGCCTTCTGATTTTTAAGAATTGAGTACATAATTTTCTCCTCAATGAGACTGTATAAACTGCTTAAGAATATCTGAATTTTACACAGTTCTTCATTTCTGCCTAATGTATTATACCTAATATAGTATACCTAATATAAAGTCAAGTATAAAAGTGGTATCCATATACACACACTAAATAAATATATACCTTTTCTACTAACAGAATAAAAATTAAAACTTGAGGTTCTTTCTTTCTTTCTTTGAGACAGGGTCTCACTCTGTCACCCAGGCTGGAATACAGTGGCATGATCACAGCACACCGCAGCTTCAAACTCCTGGGCTCAAGCAATCCTCCTGACTCAACCTCCCAAGTAGCTAGGACTACATGCGTGCACTATCATGTCTGGCTAATTTTTTTTTTTTGGTAGAGACAGGGATCTCACTATGTTGCCCAGGCTGGTCTCAAACTCCTGGCCTCAAGCAATCTTCCCATCTCAGTCTCGCAGAGTGCTGGGATTACAGGCATGAGCTACCCCGCCCAGCCCCAAAATATATTTTCTTACTTTAAGATACATTTTCTTGGATTCATCATGATTAATTAAAAGTTCAAAATAAAGGGAAAAACTATGTGGTTTTCCAGTCACAGGAATACAGAGAGCTTAATACTCAATTCAATACTTAGGCCAGGGCTACTTACAGATTACTACTAAGTGCTGTGAATTATTCTTTTTCATTTGCTATCCCCTTTGATGGGATAAGGCAACTACTACTAGAATTCAGCAAATCTGGCTAAAATTGGGTAGAATGCTGCTTTCTTTTGCTGGAGTTAACCTTAAAACAGCAGCATCAGATCTAGGAATCAGATTCTTGTTGACTGAAACCTGGTGAATGCATAATAAAAAGAGAATAAAAGGGCAGCAATGGAAGGAGAAAAAACAACAAGAGCATTAACATCTATAGATTTTTAAGCCTATTCAAAGTATACAACCAATTCAAGGCTATGGCCTTGAATCAAAGCTTCTATCTATGAGAAGTACATTCCCTCCTGACCATTTACAATCTAAATCTACAAATCACATTAGTAAATATAAGAAACAGTGGTTTCCAAATATATATAATAAGACTTACTTGAAAATTCCTGCTCAAATCTACCAATAATTACTATCTAGTATATTCTACATTACACTATCTTCAGTGCCTCTGCAAAATATCTTTTAACTACACTACGAAAATTCTTCTAAATCTTATATTTTAAAGATTTTCTCTCCAAATTTCTACCATTTTATATTCTATTTTCTGAGCCCACAGCTAATCCCAAAACAATGAATTCATCTTGACCCCTTTTTGTTATGAAGTGATTTTATGAAGCTTCTTCTCAAGAAATACTAAAAATCACTTACCTATATAAAGTCAGAAAATATTTAAATCAACATTGTCTTTAGCCCAAGACAGGTAGGTATGTACAAGGCTATAATACAGTCTCTTAAAAGTGTGCAGTACAAATGGGTTATACTAACTTTTTATATTTTTATACTAACAGACTCTCTTATTTAGAGAAAGGTGATTCCATGTGACATTGTTTTGTAAGTACACAGTTTATATTATATAAATTTTATGTTGCATTAAGTGGGATAACTTGTTCAAAATAAACAGACAAACTATATGGTGTGCTCAGTCACAGGAATACAGAAAGCCTAACAATTAAGTACTAAGGCCAGGGCTACTTAAGATTACAACTGTTAACAAAATTAATTTCTGCCATTTCCTTAATGCCTAGTTAACACCAGAACTCATAACAGAATTTAGGGAAAACTTGGGCGCTGAACATCATTATACAGTGATCTTTAAAAACACTCACCTTCAAATGACTACATTCTACGTTACACAGAGAACACAAATGTGGAAATATTCTTGGAGATGCTGCGTAATAATCATTCATCATAGAAGGAGTGGGAAGTCTCTTCATCTTCTGGGCATCAGCATGTGAAAACTTTGGTAGCCATGATGCTTTCACAATACCAAAGGGAGACTGAATGGGAATGTCAGCCTCTGACTGATAATTCTTTTTACTTCCTCTCGATCCAACACGCACATTAGACGAATTAATCACAGGTTCATGTGGGATCCGCTCCTGTTGCCTTACAGCTGAAATTAATTCAGATGAAAAAGGTTGCTGGTTCATAGATGGAGGAATCAGAGACTGACTCATTGTCTGGCTAACTGTTTGGCTAATGGACTGGCTGACGGATTTTACGGGTTCAAGGACTGACTGTCCTCCTGAAATATGTAAGCCTGACATCTTGGTTCCACTCGCAACTGGGAAAAAGGACCGATTATTTGAGGACTCACCAGGAAAGTCCATGTGGCGAAATACATCTTCAACAGGAAACATAGAATTACACATCACATTTGGAGCAGGAACAGATGCAGAAATGCCCTGCTGTGACTGAAATTCATTCTTGACCTCATCAGTTGGAATTTCAGGATCATAAATACATACTTCAAGTGGATCTTCTGTGTAGCCATATTTGCTTGCATGCCCATAATCAATCACATTACTCGAAACTGCTTCACTACCAAGTGTTTCTTTATTCCTGCTCTGAGAAGGTAAATTAGGTAATTGGCGCCCCATTTTTCGCATTCTTATATCCCTCAAAATTAACGGCATATTTTCGGGAGTTAGTTGTTCATCAGGATAGCGACTAAGTTCTTCTAAGTCTTCATTAGATAATCCAAAGCTTGCTAAGATACTTGAGGCACTCTCTTTTGTATAGCGGCTCTGTACTTTAGGACTCTGCTCTGTAACCTGTGTTAGAGAACTCTGTTTCACTCCCACCGATGCAGATATATGAGGCTCTTCATCCCAACGGCTACCATGAGGCTTCCCCTTCTTTTGTTGTGCTTCATGAAAATCCAATTTTTCTTTGGTCAATCTTGGATCAGTTCGGTGTTGAGTTACCTCAACATTCATTCTCTGTGGTCCCATATTCTGATAAGATTCATGGCCAGCAAATCTGTGTGGGATTCCACGGGCTCTCCCTGCTGGATAAAACCTTGGAAGACCCATAGATCCAGGCCTCATAAATGGTCCTGGAGGCCTCATCCCAGAAGGGTTAGGTGCTCGTGGCCTTTGAATTGGAAAGTTTCCTCGAGGATTAAACCTGGGTCTCGACGTGGCTATTTTCAAGAAAGCCTGATTTAATAAAGTGTAAGGTGGTGCTGAACCATGTGAGGCAACGGCATTCAGCTGCTGAAGCGCCAACTGAGTCTTAATCTGAGCAAAGTGCAAAGGAGATGGGCACAACAGAAGTGGGTTTGCAATGCCCAGGTTCAAGGAATTCACAAGTGGTGCGAAATTTTCCAAGAATAACACAAAGCTGAAAGTTAAAACACAAATATTAGATCATTTTAACTCAAACTACTTCATGAAGTGGGTTCTACAGCCAGCGTAAAACATTTTGAAATAAAGCCACGAAACCATTCTGCATTCCATATATTTTAAGAGTAAGGGCTTACGAGGATTTTTAAATTTCCCCCAAAACTTTCTCCTCTTCTCTTTCCCAAATCCAGAACATAAACCCCAAATCTCAAACCAGTGTTCATGTACATTTTGTTGCACTGGGTGCTGTTCTAGGTGCTGAGCAGTAATTACAACTCCTTTTAAATAATCTTGAAAAACACTGGGGATTTATTTCACGCTTTAATACTGGAAAAAAAAAGATGAGGGTATTAAAATACTTAGAAATGCACACACACTTAATTTGTATGTTATCGGACAATCAAACAATGAAAATAAGAACTGTAAGCCTGAAATTTCATAAGATCCATTTCTCTAAGACTGTCTTCCTTGGATTCAGCCTTCATACCTAGTAAATTCCACATGGCAATTACACTTATGTCCCTGTCATTAAATAGTTATTTCTTCTAAGACAATTTATCACCAATAAGTTAATAACAGTGTGACAAAACAGTATGTAATAGCATAGAATTAGTTATAACACAGAACATAATATGTAACAAAACCAGTAACCCTCCCCTTGGATTCCCCTCATAGTCAGAATACAGGCAAATACATATGGACGATAATAATGATTAACTTTATAGAGCATTGTCTATGTGTCGGTTACTGTTATAAGAACTTGACATGGATTGAGTCATTTAATTTTCAGAACCACCCCCTGAGATATGTGCAATTTTACAGAAGAGGACACTAAAGCACAGAAATTAAGTAACTTACAGAGACAAGTGGTCATGTCGGGATTCACATTCAAGGTAATTTGGCCCCATTATCTATGCTCTTAACCACTAAGAGATGTGAACGAGAATATCTTACAGCTTTTCCAGGCACTGTATTAGTAAAAACTGATTGCTGACCAGCCCATCAGACTGCAACACTACCCACTCTAACCCACTTCTCAGAAAATAATATTTTAGCTATCATTCAGGACCAAGGTCAGCAGCCACATAACTTGCCCTCCCTCTTCCAGTTAAAAAAGCACAGGCATAGCCTGTGCTTTCTATCAAGTCCCTGTCTTTATACCTGACCAAACTGCAGGCTGGGAAGGGTGAGGTCTTGGAGACACCTATGCTTGTGATCAAAATCCACGCTATGAATCCTATTTGCTGATCAACAATTTCTGGTCTAAGCTATGATTTCACCCATTACTCTACTATATATTTTGTCCTTATTTATTTATACAAAATGTTTGTGAAATGCTAATTCTGCTGGAAAATGGGCTTTATCTGGTTAACACTCTCTCTTCCAACCATTCCACATGCTGCCACACTTAATCTTTGTAAAAGGACATTTTTACCATATCACTCCTCTGTTCAAAAATCCAAGAGTATCTCATTCCCTTTATTTCTTGGCCTTATGTTTAAGGTGCAACCAATCTAGCCCACCTCTACCTTTAACATCTTATCAGACACATATCCCAACTATGCCTTTGCTCCTATTCTTCTCTTCCCAACTCCCTTCATCTCCTCCAATCAAAAACAAACAAAACAGGGCATGGTGGCTCACGCCTGCAATCCCAGCATTCTGGGAGGCCGCGGGGGGTGGATCGCTGAAGGTCAAGAGTTCGAGACCAGCCTGAGCAAGAGCAAGACCCCATCTCTACTAAAAATAGAAAGAAATGATCTGGACAACTAAAAATATATACATAGAAAAAATTAGCCGGCCACGGTGGCGCATGCCTGTAGTCCCAGCTACTCGGGAGGCTGAGGCAGGAGGATTGCTTGAGCCCAGGAGTTTGAGGTTGCTGTGAGCTAGGCCGACGCCACGGCACTCTAGCCAGGGCAATAGCCAGACTCTGTCTCAAAAAAACAAAAACAAACAAACAAACAAACAAAAAACAAAAACAACCTTGCCCTGGATGCTGACTTATTTGACTTTACTCATCCTTCAAGGGCAGCCTCCATTAAACCTCCCTTGACCAGCAACACCCAGAGTTGAGTCTCCCAACAATCTTTCTTACTTATTGCTCGCACCATTTTTGGACTCATAACTTTTACTATCTTACGTTTTTGTGCTCATGTGCATAGTATTTTTCAACAATCTAGTGACCAGCCAGGCGTAGTGGCTCACATCCATAATTTTAGCACTCGGGGAAGCTGAGGTGAGAGGATCGCTTGAAGTCAGGAGTTCTAGACCAGCTTGAGCAAGAACGAGACCCTATCTCTACAAAAATAGAAAAATTAGCCAGGCATGGTGGTGTGCACCTGTAGTCCCCGCTACTTGGGAGGCTGAGGCAGGAGGATCTCTTGAGCCCAGGAGTTTGAGGTTGCAGTGAGCTGTGATGAGGCCACTGCACTCTAGCCAGATCGACAGAGCAAGACTCTGTCTCAAAAAAAAAAAAAAAAAAAAAAAAAAATCTAGTGTCACCTGAAAGTATATGTTCATTAAGTCTTATCTCCCAAGCATTTTAACCCTATTCCTACTCAAAAGACCATCAAATATTTGTTAAACTATTTGAATGATCACATCAAAGTCCTCATTATTAACATGCAGATTATTAATTTTCAAATTAGAGTGAAACACAAAAATGACAAAGGCTTTTGATTCACCAAATACAAGCAGCAGACACAAGCTTACTCAAAAATGATACCCAAATTCTCTGGAAAAAATTGTTCACTTATAACAAGCTCCTGGTCTTTTAAAACAATCATAAATCATATGAAACTCTCTGCCTACCTTCTACATAATTACTTCCAAGAACTTTCTCTTTACTCAATCCTAAGAAACAATTACTGCTTATGTAAACAGTTTGTCATCTATTTAGTCAAACCTTTTCTGCACTATTTTCCCAATTTGGTGAAGACTCTCTTAACTTCACAAGCAAATTCTTCTAAATATTGTTTCTCCCCCAAAATAAAACAGAAAAGCAACAGATTTCAGTCAGTCATCTAATTCCTATATGTAACTGTGAACAAGCATCAGCTGGAAGTATCTACATTTTAAATTCTTTAAAGACAAAAGTCTACCTATGTATTTCCTAATATGCCTAGCATTGCCTTAAACTGACACATGTACACATTTATAGAATATGAGACAGCAGCCTTTTTCACAAACTGTATTCTCCAGAATACTAGTGTCCTGTAAGGCTAGTCTTCTACAAACAAGTTCCCCAGTCAAGGAAGTTTGAAATGTGCTGTACTTGCTTCTCAGAGGCACCTAAGGCCTATTAGTATATTAAAGGTTCTGAAAAGCCCCGCTGTTTATCAAAAACCTTTTTTTCATTTTTATTTGCCAAACTGGAGTTATTCTTCGTGCATATACTCAACAATGATGTCTGAAATATTTAGTAGCCAGGAAAGCACGAACAATGAACAATCAGAATATAGTGTAGAAGCAGAATCCTGAGCCTCTCCTTCCTCCATCCTCCTTAAGCTCTTAGTTGCCGTAACATGAGGAGGCAGTGATGTGGCAGCCCTAGAGGAGAGACTAGAAGAATGGGGGACATAGGGGTTCACCCTGGGAGCAGTAGCTGCTTACTAATCAGGGCAGAATTATTCCCACATTTTAACAACTGGCATAGCTGTATGTATCAGCTGTAGTCACTGAATATCAATCCTGGAAAGATGAGTCTTTTACAGAACAGCCTGGAATTCACATAAAAAGAATTAAAAGGCCTTTTCCCAGTTAACGCATTTCAACTACCAACAAGCAGAGGTTTGGCTAGTTTGCAATTTTTAGGAGTCTTTAAAAAAAAAAAAATCACATTACACCTCCCATATAGTTAGTCCCATCCCGAAATCTAATACAATGAGGACAGAGTAGTAAGTTAACAACCCTGGTTCGCCCTAAGAATTCTCTCTCCCTTCTCTCTTGGGAAGACAAGTAAGAGGCCTGTTAAGAATACTTATTATTAAGCATTCTGGTCCCAGGACCTGCTAGCTAGTGGCAGGAAAGTTTCTCTTGACATTCATTTCCTGAGAAATCCACCATTATAAATTATAAGCCCATGTTACTCTTCCAATCAGTCGCTTCTACCAATTTCCTTTTTGAGAGCAAGTTTCTTTCACCGTCCTGAACTTTAAGCCAAAACCTCTCCTAACTTATCCCAAGATTCCTTATAAATTTCATGCTTTTAAGTCTAGTATACTTTATATCATTTAGCTTGTATTTAGTAACAATTTCAGACAGTAATACACTGACAGAAAATTGCTGAACACCTTCTTAAGCTACAGTATCATTTGTAATCCTGGTAGAGAAGTTTCTAACGAAGTACTTCATGAAAACATTATCATTAAAAGAGAAATTATGATCAATTACTTTATATTCATTTGGTTGTTCCAGCTCTATTAGAATTCCCACTAAAATTATGTTAATTTTAAATTAGAAGCATGACACACGATGTTGGGCACTGGTAAGTAACAAATACTTTTTAAAAGGCCGGGCGCGGTGGCTCACGCCTGTAATCCTAGCACTCTGGGAGGCCGAGGCGGAAGGCTTGTTTGAGCTCAGGAGTTCAAAACCAGTCTGAGGAAGAGCGAGACCCCATCTTTACTAAAAATAGAAAGAAATTAATCGGACAACTAAAAATATATAGAAAAAATTAGCCGGGCATGGTGGCGCATGCCTGTAGTCCCAGCTACTCGGGAGGCTGAGGCAGAAGGATTGCTTGAGCCCAGGAGTTTGAGGTTGCTGTGAGCTAGGATGATGCCACGGCACCCTAGCCCAGGCAACACAGTGAGACTCTGTCTCGAAAAAAAAAAAAAATACTTTAAAAAAAATAATAAAAAGTCTGCCTATGACACATATGCCAAATAACACATGTTCAATGGTTAAAATATTTAAGCAATCTGTTGCATCTTCTTTGTGAATGAAATTTAAGGAGTACAGGAGACCACCCTTATCTATGAGCAATATATTCCAAGACCCCCAATGGATGAATATCCAAAACCATAGATAGTACCAAACCCTATAAATGTTTTTTCCTATACATACACACTTACGATAGTTTAATTTACATAGTCACAGTAAGAGATTAACAACAATAAAAGAGAATATATGCTATAATAAAAGTTATGTGAAATGTGGTCTCTCCTCTCAAAATATCTCATCCTACTGTACTCACCTGTTTTTGGACTGTAATTGACTTCAGGTAACTGAAAATGCAGAAAGCAAAAATGTGGGTAAGGGGATATTGCATATTCATATTTCATCTGAATAATTTTAATTTTTTATTAAAAATGTTAAGTACATTTTTAATCATTTAGGAAAGTTACTTTTTAGTCTTCTCTCTTACAGCTATCATTCACATCCACTCCAAATAAAATGTTTGACTAAAAGGATGCTTATATTTGTATTTGAAGCTTCCTATTTATTATTACAAACTTTCCTTTTGCAATTACATAATTCTGAAGCCTAATTTTTTCAAATCTGACTTAAAGACAGGCAAACTCCACCACCAACACCTTTCTTTGCTTTGTTGCTTAACTTTTATGTCATCCTCAGTCAACTCAAGGGAATAAAATTCCAAAATCGAATATCAGGTCTTTAAGAATATCCTTAAAAAGAAAAGCTAGGTACTCCTAAACAATTTAGAGAAAAAGTCTTCTCAGCAATAAATATATCAGAGTACCTTCAAACCCAAGCTTGTTATTACTTGTTATTCATACAAGTAATTACTGACATCACCATTCTAGGCGGGGAAGGACCAAAGTTATTAAGCCAGCACAGATTCCTTCCTTCATAGAGCCAACTAACATTCCACTTTAAGATGGAGCTGGTATCTTACGAGAATTAGAAAAAACAAAATGATAAAACATATAATTAGAAGTCTGCAAGTTGCCCTTTTCACATCTCTCCAAGTAGGAGGGTTTGCAGAAAGATTGTAAACTGGTTGAAAAAACTACACTATATCTGTGTTTTCAGCTGTAAAAGAGAATGCATTCCTGGTATGATGTATATTGTAAGGATAAGAACTAGTGAGTAAAAAAACCCCCTTCAAGTTGTTTTCATTTTTTAAATTAACATATGAACAAAAAAAAAATCAATAAAATGCTGGTTAAAGATAAACTAGCCATACAATAGTATTACAAATGTAAGCATATAAACAGTATGACCATCACCTATGTATGAAGTCAAGCTGGTTCCTAACCTCGAAATAGAATAAGTAATAGAGCCACAAGTACTTCAAAATTCTGCTGTTACAAGTAAAGAAACCAAAGAGGTTTTCACCAACGATGGCATTCACTGATTTGACAATAATTTTTAAATACTGTTAAATATCATAGAATTTATACAATGGAGGTAGGTAACAAGTTATAGCCAATTATTCAGGACAAATGTTTTACACAGTCAATAGAACCTTTATTATCTATAACCACTAAAGAACATGCCATTTTCTGGATAATAGAGGTTTCTAATAGCTGAGAAGGTAATCCTCTACATTTCCTTTCAAACATTTTTAAAATGAATACTTCCTAATATATACTTCAGCAGGGAATCTTGAGTTTTTCATTTTCCTTATTCTCCCACCCATGGAGTATATAGCATCCATTGCCCTATGGACAAATACAGCCTAGAATTTAAAAAAATCAACTGAGGTTCTAAAAGAATTATTTTTTCAGACTCAGAGAATACGCCACAGAACAGGAGTCCCCCCCTTATCCAGAGCTTCACTTTCCACAGTTTCAGTTACTTGCAGTCAACGAGCAGGGTTTTGAGAGACCACATTTACCTAACTTTCATTATAATATACTATTATAATGACTCTATTTTTAATTATTGTTGTTAACCTCTTACTGTGCCTAATTTATTAACTGAACTTAGGTATATATACATAGGGAAAAAACCCACAATATAGCTATAGGGTTTGGGTACTATCTGTTTTAGGCATCCACTGGGGTTCCCCCTCAGAGAATGGGGTACTACTACATTGAAAGGATTTTAATGACCAGAATCGGGAACCACACAGAAAAAATATGAAAACTCCTTCTGGGTTGGAAACTTCAGAATTTGGAGACTAAAATTAGAGGGCAAGTTGTTAAAAGTTGAAAACAGGAGGTGGAACAATACAACAGAAAAGTGTTTGGGAGATTTTTCAGTGGTTGGGGGAGGGAAAGAAACAGTAAATTCAAAATGCAAAAACCTGTCATCCAATTTTCAAAAAGCCCTATGACCCAAAAATGTTGAAAATACTATTTAGGGATTTCAGAATCTAGGCCTTCAAGACCCAAATTTACATGGCTGTGATAATAACCTCTCTTCTCCCCTATCCAATTTCTAGCTACTGGCTCTCTTCCACTGCTACATGCCTGATTCTTTTTGCTGCTATCATCACTTCTATATATCTCGGGTTTGGTAAATATTGATTTTTGTTGTTTCTGTTTTATTTTTTGGCAGAGAGGAACATTTAACAGGCAATGTCAGTAGGTCAGAAAATTCGTTCTTAGAGGTGTCCAAATCCTACATGCCACTATGGGACAGGGTGAGGAGACATAACATCACAGTAGACCCCTCTTTTTCTCCTTCTTTCTCATTTTAGTGGAATGAGTTCAGAATCATTCATTCAATTTATTAAACATTTTTTGAGAGCCTAACATGACAGTCACTCTGCTAGTTCCTAGAGTTTCAAAGTCAAAATATGGTTCCTATAACCAAAGTGCTAACAATCTAACAAGAAAAACAAAATCAACTGCAGTACAGTTTGTCAGTTTTATGACAATGCTTAAGTATCAGAAAAGGATTTCTGGAAGAGGCAATAAATGCTTGAGTTGATTTTTATGGATGGTATCTTCTACAGTTTTGAAGGAAATGGGAGAAAACAGATATCAAATAACAAGGTCTTACCAAACATGTGTTTATCAAACTTCCAAAAATTTAAAATATCCTGGATAAAGTTTCTAAATAAAATACTATTAGACAGTTGTGCTGGAATGACAAAAAGAAATTATAACGAACTTATTAACTGCATATTTCTGACAAAGCTATAAAATTTTGCACCAGATAGCTTCAGCTAAAACGTTCGAATCTTCTGTAACATCAAGACTATTTGATAAAATCACATACAAAGACAGGCAAAAAAAGTTTATTAGGAACCTATGTTCCTTATGCCAACCATTAGCTACTACTGTTAGTGGCTTTTGAATTGTCTCCCAAAACTATCCATTCTCAATCCTCTGCTCTCTACACCAATTCCCTTAGTCACCGAGGTTCAAAAACATTTTGTTCTCCACTTCTAATTAAAGCTTTGGCCGGGCGCGGTGGCTCACGCCTGTAATCCTAGCACTCTGGGAGGCCGAGGTGGGCGGATAGTTCTGAGCTCAGGAGTTCGAGACCAGCCTGAGCAAGAACGAGACCCCGTCTCTACCAAAAAAAATAGAAATAAATTAATTGCACAGCTAAAAATATATATAGAAAAAATTAGCCGGGCATGGTGGCGCATGCCTGTAGTCCCAGCTACTCGGGAGGCTGAGACAGTAGGATCGCTTAAGCCCAGGAGTTTGAGGTTGCTGTGAGCTAGGCTGTCGCCACGGCACTCGCCCCAGGCAAGAGAGTGAGACTCTGTCTCAA
>RJWJ010028304.1:0-21516 GCA_004363605.1 Indri indri | reverse complement strand
TCTTTCCCTCCCCTTCCTGTGATCTCTTTGCTTTTCCCACATCCAGCCTGGTTGGGAGGAGCCTGGGCTCAGGCTCGCCTTGGTCTAAATGAGTGGTGGGCTGTGCTTGGTGTCTTGCCTGGCAGTTCCCTCACAGTGGGTTGCAGGCCTGTTAGAATTCTCCCTGCACGCCACTGGGCAGACAGGCATCTGTTCAAGTGGGTAATTTCATCCAGGGGGTGAGACACTCTGCGCTATGCCTGGAATCCTAATGGGTGAGGCCACTCAGCGAGAAAACATTAAACCTGGAAGACATGGTACTGGGCCCCAGCTGGTGCCCATACCATGGTCCCACTCTGGGATTCAGATCCACTTGAGGAATGCAATTAGAAAAACAAATGATTGGAGACCTAGTTACATAAAGTCCCAGGAGACTTCTAGAAAAACTCACCCTACGAGAAGAAAGAGAAGACAGTAAAACCAGTTGAAGGCAATAGGCCAGTTGGGAGGGGAGATCTGAGCTCACAGGGGTGTTTTCTCTTAGAGGGGTCTCTGGCACAGCCCTGGACCTGCTTGGAGTGCCAGGGCAAGGAGGCTGTGAAAGAAACCCTCAATCCCTCTGGTTTCTTAGGCTGCAAGTAACAGACTACCAATATAAGTAGAAAAGGAATTGTGTTGTTAAGACACAGGGTGTCTCCTGGAAGCCAAGGCCCCCAGAGAGCCAAGAATCAGGAATGCCCTCATTTTTCCTTTCTGCTTCTTTCTCAACTCCCTGCACATCCCCTTCCTCTGCTTCCTCCTCTCTCTCAGACCCAGGGTTGATGTGCACAGTTCCAGCAACGACGTGCAGAAACAAACTGGCTTTTGGCAATCCTCATTCCAAATTCCTGCAAGACAGATCCGATTGGTTCTGCTTGGTCAGGTGCTTCACCTGATGCAATCACCTAGGTCTGGGGCAGAGTCAGGCATTACAAGCATGGCTTCCTCTGTGCAGGAGCAGGAGTGAGGCAATTGTTGAATTTCAGATGTCCTGAACGTTACTCACTGCATCCACCATCTCTGTGTGAACACTGAGCCACATGGGCCAATATTTCTGGCTGTGACTGGCAGGGCCAGGACTAGAATGACAAAGCAAGTGGCCGAGGGAGTAGGATTCAAGAAGGCGTTCACTCTTAGATTTGTCCAAGTGCAGGGTTGGCACCTGCACGACCCTGAGAGTAAGCGCCTCCTTCCATTTTGCACCCTCTGTCCCTCATCTGCCTCCCTCTATTCCCGGCCCTGGAGAGGGGAGTCAGTGCACCTGCTGCATGCAGCACCAGTCCCCTGCACGCTGGCGACCCCACAGCAGACACCAGGAGCCTGAAGCGTAGCACCGTTGCCTTAGGATGGCACCTCTGTTGTGTTGGGGGTTAGCCGTAAAGGGGGCAGCACTTCAATGAGTCTTAAAGTAGCAGAGGCCATACAGTGGCCTGAGTATACAGGAAATTCCCTTGGGAGTTCCTGGAGGGTTTTGGGAGGACTTAAGCTTAGAGTGTTGGGTGGGAGGTTGATGTTCCCCTAGTGTGGGTGGATGGAGGACAGAGCCAGAGAAATGCCAACTTGTAACTGCTACCATGGGCTTGTTCTTCAATCTCAGACCCGGGTGGCTTGGGAAGCATAGGTCACACCAGTCTGTGACACACTTTTACCTGCCCACCATCATCTCTGGTCATCACACCAGCCCTGGGAATGGACAGGCATTACTGTGTCCCGTGCATCTAGGAGCAAACAGAGGCTGCGCAACTTATCGACTCACAGCATCACTGATGTTTTAGGGCAAGAATTGTCCTCAGACAGCTCTATTTCAACTTCCTCTCTGCACATATGGGGAAATCGAGGTCAGGAATTTTAAGTGTATAGTCAAGGTCACACAGTGAGTTAAGCAATGGAAATAAACCCCCCTGAACACTTCTCTTTAATTTCCAACTCGTACCTATCTTGCACAACCCAGCTGGAGCTTGACTAAGACACCCTGAATTTCCAAATTTGGGATGAAACCCTACCCAGGCTGGCATGTTGACAGTTAGTGCCCAAACCCTTGCAGCCTGTTTCAGTGTGAGCATCGGTCTTCTCTGTCCGATTCCCCACCCTCCTTCATCCCACCTCCCTACCTGCCCCAGGTATCTTTTTGATTTTAGCTGATGTGGGGCAGCTTGACTAGGATTTGCCACAACTCCTGTTCAGCTAGAAATTTCCAGTCCTGTTCCTTGGTAGCCCCCAGGGTCTCCTCTCACCTGGAGGGAGCGCAGGACGAAGCCCAGCCAGGCATCCTCTCCTGACCTGATAATCTTTCCCCAAGCCCCACGTTCCCTGCTAGGCAGCCACTGCGTCTTTGAAGCTAGAGCCTGTGTTACTGCTCATTTAAAAAATGATAAATCTTAAAACAATAAAATGTACACATTAACACTTCATCCTGGCTGTTCTAGCCATGGCTCCAATGACCTTCCAGCTTGCTTGCAAGTCACCTTTTCTAGGGGAGCTCCCATTATCTCCAAGATCAGTAGAAAGTCGCCTCTAAAACACATTTGCAAGGAATACACTGAGGATTGGAAGGAGATGCAAAGCAATATTCTACTAAATAACCCTCGGGTCAAAGAGGTAATCACAATGGAAATAAGAAAATATTTTGAATTCAACAAAAATGAAAATGGGAACACATCAATAGTTAAGAAATGCAGCTGAAAGACTCAGAGCAGGTGTTCTTAACCTCGGGTAAGAATTCAGGGACCCTGTGAACTTGGTTGCGAAAAACATGTATCTGTTTTAAATAATGTAGAGCAGAAATTTAGCATTTCCTTTCATTAGGAATACAGGCGACAGACCACAATTGTATTGATACTAGTGGCATGATGGCTTTGTCACCAATAGATATCACATACGTTGAATCGACACTGCCCATCAATTTAAAGATTGAGGCAATTTATTTTCTCTGCTTTGGTCTCACAATGTGCACTCACACTTGCATCCATACAGGGACACAAATGACAACAGTTTGTGGTTCTTTTTTTTATTGCTTTATGAACTATGTCAGCATAAGCACTGAGGAAAGATGCCCAAAAGTTTGCCAAAGAGGTGGCATGGGCAAGATTTTCTGGTTACCAGGCAAGGAAACCGTGTGTGATCCACAGGTGCATCTTGCAAAGAGGCCAATTTACTAGATGCATACGGCAGTTTGAAAAGGTCTCAGATCCACTATCAGTCTCATTTGCTTTTTCTAAATCCCTTTTTATTTTGAAATCATTATAGAGTCACAGGAAGTTGCAAAGATGGAAAAGACGTCTAGGGGACCTTTCACCCAGTTTCACCCATTGGTTGCATCCTATGTAACTATAGCACAATATCAAAACCAAGATGTAGCCATTGATAGAAAGTGTATGGACAGTTCTGTGTAATTTTTAAAAAATCATATTTGTAAGTTTTGTAGCCACTACCCTAATCAAGATACAGAACTATTCTATCATCAGAAAGACTTCTCTCATGTACCCCTTTATATTAAAAATAGTTACTCCCCTGACCCCACTGTGATCATCCCCAACCCCTGGCAACCACTAATCCATTCTTCAGTTTTACAATTTTGTCGTTTCAAGAATACTGTATAAATGGAAGCATACATTCTGAAACTTTTGAGATTGGCTTTTTTTTTTCACTCAGATAATGTCCTTGAGATCCATCCAAGTTGCAGCGTGCATTAATAATTCACTCCTTTTCATTGCCGCATGGTATTCGAAGGTGTGGATGCATGAGTTTCTTTCACCATTCATTGATTGTTGAGGATTTTAGTTGTTTCCAGTTTTGGGCTATGAACAATTGTGTACATGTTTTTGTGTGGACATGCTTCATTTCTCTGGGATAAATGCCCAGGAGTATGAATGCTGAATTGTATGGTAAGGGTATGTTTAGTTTTTAAAGAATTTTCCAAACTATTTTTCAGAGGGCTGAACTGTCTTACTTTCCCACCAGCAATGTATGAGAAATCTGATTTCTCTGTATCTTCTTCAGCATTTGGTATTTTTAATTTTAGCTGTCCTAACAGGTGTGTATTGATGTCTCATTGTGATTTTAATTTGCATTCAACAATGGCTAGTGATGTTGAAGTTCATGTGCTTATTTGATATCTTATAGTCTCTTGGTTGAGAAGTCTTCTCGTGTCTTTTTGTCTATTTTCTGCTAGGTTTGTTTGTTTTTTATACTGTTGAGTTTTTAAAAAATTGTGATAAATGACACATAACATAAAATTTACCATCTTAACCATTTTCAAGAGTATAACTCAGCAGTGTTAAGTATATTCACATTGTTGTGCGACCAACCTCCAGAACTTTTTCATCTTGCAAAACTGAAACTCTGTACCCATCAATCAGCTCCCCATTTCCCCTACCTTCATCCCAAT
Organism: Indri indri; assembly: GCA_004363605.1. Taxonomy (NCBI): domain Eukaryota; kingdom Metazoa; phylum Chordata; class Mammalia; order Primates; family Indriidae; genus Indri; species Indri indri. Next base: position 17,111 of record RJWJ010028304.1, on the reverse strand, counting down.
AACCACCAATCTACTTGCTGTTTCCATGAATTTGACCAATCTAGTTACCTCATATAAGTGGAATCATATAGTATTCGTCTTTTTGTGAATGGATTATTTCATTTAGTTTAGTGTCCCTAAGGTTCACCCATGTTGTAGCATGTGTCAGAACTTCCTTTCTTTTTAAGGCCAGATAATATTCCTTGTGTGTATATACTATGTTTTGTTTATCCATCCATCCATTAATGGACCCTTGGGTTCCTCCACCTCTTGGCTACTGTGGATAATGCTGTCATGAACATGGACTTACAAATATCTGTTCAAGATTCTTCTTTTAATTTTTTTTTGGATATATACCCAGAAGTGGAATTGCTGGAACATATGGTAATTCTATTTTCAAGGTTTTGAAGGCCTGCCATACTATTTTCCATAGTGGCTGCACCGTTTTACATTACCACTAACAATACACAGGGTTCCAATTTCTCCACGTTCTCACCGACACTTGCTGTTTCTGTTTTTTTTTTTTCATAGTAGCTATCCCAGTGGGTATGAGGTGATATGCTATTTTTAGAGTTCTTTATATTAGGTCATTAAATATGAAATGTCTGATTTTCAATCAAAAGTTTAGTTTATTATATCTCAAACAAGAAGCAGTACAATTAAAGTATGTGCCTAAACTATCGACACAGTTTTGCCATCTTAATAGTAGCTTGTTTATGCCAGCAGCAAAGGAGCCTTGAGAATGAGTGGTGACAAAATTACGAAAGGCGTTTTCCACAGCTTGTTGAGAATTGAATATTTTTCCTAGCAAGAAGTGGTCCAAAGCCTGGAAGAAGTGGTGGTTAGTTGGTGCAAGGTCTGGTGAATACAGTGGATGACAGAGAGTTTCCAAGTCCAGCCTGGAGCAGCATTGTTTGTGTGACATGTGGTCGAGTGTTTTCTTGCAAGAGGATTGGCCTGTCTCTATTGACCAATCTCAGCTGCTTAATCACAAGCATCTTCATCATTTTATCCAATTGGTTGCTGTAGATATCTGCTGTAATCGATTGACCAGCTTTCATGAAGCTGTAGTGGATAATACCAGTGCTGGATCACCAAATGGACACCATTAGCTTTTTTTTGGTGAATATTCAGTTTTGGACTATGTTTTGGCACTTCATCTTTATCCAACCATTGTGCCAAATGCTGTGATTTTCACAAAGAATCCATTTTTCATCACAGGTAACAATACGGTGTATAAATGTTTTGCCTTTATGTTGTGACAACAAAGAAAGGCAAGCTTCAAGATGATTTCTCTGCTGACATTTGTTTAATTCACTCAATACCCATCTATCCAGCTTCTTTACCTTGTCAATTTCTTTCAAATGATCCAATATTGTTGGAATAGTAATGTCAGACCTTGCTGCTAATCCACATGTAGATTGAGATGGATTTGCTTCCACTACAGCTTTCAGCTCATCATTATCCACCTTGGTCTCAGGTTGCCCATGTGGCTCATTTTCTAGATTAAGATCACCAGATCAGAACTTCTCAAACCATCAATGTTCTGTGTGTTCATTAGCCACATCCTTCCCAAACACTCTGTTTCGAGCTGTCTGAGCTGCATTGGTTCCACGACGGGATTCACATTCGAAAATAACATGAATTTTTTACTTACTCACAGTTTCACAAAAATTGCTTTAAAATTTTTTTGAAAGATAATCGCAAGCCAAACAATGCATTTGAGAGAATGAGGATGTAACTTCACAATAAAAATAAAGCAAGAAGTGTCAAAGTGAAATGTCAGAGATCTCAACTGTCTAACTTAGTACTTAAGGAAATTGGACATTTCATACTTAATAACCTAATATAGTCTAGATATGTGGTTTAAAAATGTTTTCTCCCAAAGTGTAGCTTGTCTTTTTATTCCTCTGAACATGGTCATTTTCAGAGCAAACTTTATAATTTTGATGAAGTGCAATTTAGTAATTTTTTTCTTTTCTAGATTGTGCTTTTGGTGTCATATTTAAGAGTTCTTCACCAAGCCATAGGTCCAGGAGATTTCTCCTGTTTCTTCTAAAAGTTTTTTACATTTTTATGATTTACATTTAAGTCTAGGATACATTTGAGTCAATTTTTATAAGAGATGTTAGGTTTAGGTCAAGGTTCTCTGTTTTAGCCTGTGGATATCCAATTACTCCATCTTTTGTTAAAAAGACTATTGTCTTGCTCAAATCTGGTAGTTTCAATTGTTCTGCAAGTTCACTGGCTCTTCTATCTGTCTTCTCCTTTGTATCATTGATCTAATCCTTTGGGTTTTAAAATTTTGTTTATTATATTTTTTACTTCTAAAATTTCCATTTAGTTCTTCTTGACATCTTCTATTTTGTTAGATTTTTTACAGAATTTGTTTCAAATGTGTTTATAATTGCTTGGTGAAACATTTCTATGATGCTTGCTTTAAAATCCTTGTCTGATAATTCTCACATCTAACATCAACTCAGGGAAGAGGCAGGAATGCCTTATTTCTTCTCTCCACATGGCCCCCACTAACATGACAGGGGTGATGGGAGTGGGGTGACCTCATTACCTGTTGGGCAGTGGTGAAAATCCTGACTCTCCACTAGGCCTCCTCGGACACCACCTCAGTAGAAAGGGGGAGGAGCACCTTGGCACCACTGGGTTCCCCACATCATCTCCACTGACACCACACAGAGAAGCCTCATTATCTCTTGGTGGAGATGAAAGTCCCAGATCTCTACTTGGCCTTTTCTGACACTACCCTAGTGGGGACAGGACACCTCCATGCAATTTGGAGAAAGTCAAAGTGTAGGCTCCCTGCTCAGGGGTAGCAGAGGGACCACAGTTTTTTGTGATATTTGGAGTAGAGCCCTTATTTTCTAGACATTTTCTGTTGTGCTAAATTATCCCTTTCTTGATCCTTTGTCTGGAGAGAGCAAGTTTTCCTTAAAGCTTATTTAGTTAGTTAGTTAGCTAGTTAGTTAGTTAGTCTCTGTGCATTGAAATTTTCAGGTTGCTGGCTTCCCCGGTACCCAGTGGGGCATATGAGGCAAAGAGGAAACGCAGAGAGCTACCTGCTGCCTCATTCCTTGGGTCCTGAAGTCCCTAGCCCGTCTTTCTTCTCTCCATCTTTCAGAGTCTGATGTTTGTTTTATACATAATGTCTCAGGGTTTTAGCTATACTTAGCAGGAAGAATAGGGAAAAGTACATCTATTCTCTCTTCCTGAGCAGAAGTCCAGGCTCATTTACTAAGACAAGGAAAGAAAGAACAACAACAACGAAAAGATCGAGCTTTTTGTAGATGTTGGGGCACTTTGCTTATTTTGTCTTAAGGCAATGTCAGCAAATTTTGAAGAGCTGCTTTGCCTAAAGTCTTGGGCATCCTCATAATTAATACCAGGCCTTGGTGTCATTATTAATAATGTACCTCAACTGTTTGGCCTTACAGATTGTGATTGAGTGTGTTCAACCTTGAAAAAAGAAACTTGCTAAATAAGCTGGTTTTGAGTCACTTCATCATTAAGGTAAACAACAAATTCATTAAGTTCATTGATGTTTTCACACTTAGTTTTGATGGCTCAAAAACACTGGCTAGCAGTTCTCCCTGCAAAACCAGTGTATGTTAGTGAGGTAGAACCAGTTTTTTTTTAAGGCACTTTCCACAGGCTAAGTATTCAAAACACACCTTATTACAAAATTTACCCATTTTAGTTCCCCCAAGGAGAACACTAAAAAAAATCAAGAGGCAGACACTTTGAGGCGAAGCATCCTCAGGTAAGGGAGGCAGGGATGCTGCTGTGTCGGGATGTGCCCGAGGCCAGCCCCTGCCACTCCTGCAGCTGCGCCTGTCGGAATTCTAGCTCCATCTGTTCACTTCTCCAAGCGATACCCTGGTTCTCCCTGGAACTCATATCATCTCGTTGAAATTTCCTTAACCACTTATTTTACCATCAAGAAATTTGCATTTAATGTCTTACAGGCATCATCATCATAAACATAGTGAGCACAGACCAATAAAATGCCCTAAAAATCAACATCTGTTCAGTCACGTGACCGTAAGGTAAAAACCCACTTAACCTCATTCTCCTCACTGGTTGTTCAAATACGCCTTTTCAAACACATTAAAATGCATCGTTTCATGGTTCAGTCTCTAAGAGCACCTTTTCTAGCTTGGCGGCTTCCTTTTGCCCCCAAACATTCAGCCGTATCTACAGCTCTGTTCCTCATCTCCTCTCCTTTAACACGGGCTTTTCCTTCCAAGGTGATTTTTTTAAAAATTGTGGCAAAATATACATAGCATAAAATTTACCGTTTTGACCATTTCTAGTGTACAGTTTAGTGGCAGTAAGTACATTCACATTGTCGTGCAGCCATCACTACCACCCATCTCTGAACGGTTTTCATCACTGCTAGCTGAAACACCACACCCACTAAATAATAACCACCCATTCCTCCCTCCCCCTAACCCCTGGCAACCACCATTCTGCTTTCTGTCTCTCTGAATTTGACTGCTGCAGGTACTGAACATGAGTGGAATCACGCAGTATTTGGACTTTTGTGATCAGCTTACATCACTTAGCATAATGTCCTCAAGGTTCATTGATGTTGTAGCATGTGTCCGGACTTCATACTTTTCATTGAGTTCCTTTCTTTAAAATTTTAAATTTATCTTTAATTGACAATAATTTTTGTGTATTTAGGGCATACAATGTGATGTTTCGATCTATGTAAGCATTCTAGAAGGAGTCAAGCTAATTAACATTTATCACCTCACTGACTTTTAATTTTTTTCTGGTGAGAACGTTACAAGTCTATTCTTTTTGCAATTTTGAAATATAAAGCACATTATGAGTTATTAACTGTGATCCCTATGTAGTGCAATAGGCAAAAGCTTATTCCTCCAGTCTAACTGAAGCTTTGTACCATTTGATTGTCATCTTCCCTTTCCCCATCCCGCCCATCCCTCCTGCCTCTGGTAACCACATTTCTACTCTGTTTTTATGAGATCTCACCTATAAGTGAGATCACACAGTATTTGTCTTTCTGTGCCTGGCTTATTTCACTTAGCATAACGCCCTGCAGTTCTATCCAGGGTATTGTGTATGACAGAATTGCCTTCTTTTTAAAGGCTGTATAGTATTCCATCGTGTATATATGCCACATTTTCTTGTCCATTCATCTGTTGATGGACACTTAGGTTGCTTTTGTATCTTGGATATTGTGACTAGTACTGCAATAAAGATGGGAGTGCAGGTATCTTTTCAACATACTGGTTTCGATTTCTTTGGATATATACCCAGAAGTGGCATTGCTGGATCATATAGTAATTCTATTTTTAGTTTTTTGAAGAACCTTTATACTATTTTCCAAAATGGCTGTACTAAGTTACATTCCCACCAACAGCGTGCAAGGGTTCCATTTTCTTCACATCCTCACCAATACTTGTTATCATTTGTCCTTTTGATAATAGCCATTCTAACAGGGATGAAGTGATATTTTATTGTGGTTTTAATTTGCATTTTCCTGATGATTAGTGATGTTGAGCATTTTTCAATGTATCAGTTGGTCATTTGTATCTCTTCTCTTGAGAAATGTCTGTTCAGATCATTTGCCCATTTTTTAATCAGGTTATTTCTATTCTTACTACTTAGTTGTTTGAATTCCTCGTATTTTGGATATTAGCCCCTTATCAGATGTATGGTTTGCAAATATTTTCTCCCAATCTGTGGGTCGTCTCATCACTCTGTTAATTGTTTTTTTGTTTATTTGTCTGTTTGTTTGTATTTTGCTGTGCAGAAGCTTTTTAGTTTGATGCAATCCCATTTGTCTATTTTTGCTTTTGTTGCCTGTGCTTTTAGAGTCCTCTCCAAGAAATTATTGTCCAGCCCAATGTCATAAAACTTTTCCCCTGTGTTTTTTTTTTCTAGTAGCTTTACAGTTTCAGGTCTTATGTGTAAGTCTTCCATACATTTTGAGTTAATTTTTATATATGGTGTGACAAAGGTCCAATTTCATTCTTCCACATATGGAGATCCAGTTTTCCCAGCACCATTTATTGAAAAGACTATCTTTTCCTATTGTGTGCTCTTGGCACTTTGTCAAAAATCAGTTGACTATAAATACTCAGGTATACCTCTGTGCTTTCTATCCTGTTTCATTGGGCAATGTGTCTGTTTTTATGTCAGTACCATGCTGTTTTGACTATAATAGTTTTTTAATATGTTTTGAAATCAGGTAGCCTCCAGCTTTATTCTTTTTGCTCATTATTGCTTTGGCTATTTGGGATCTTTTCTGGTTCAATATGAATTTTAGATTTTTTTCTATTTCTTAAAAAATTACCACTGGAATTTCGATAGAAATTGCATTGAATCTGTAGATCACTTTGGGCAGTATGGACATTTTAACAATATTAATTCTTCCAATCCATGGACCTAGGGTATCTTTCCATTTATTTGTATCAAGTTTTATTTATTTCATCAATGTTTTATAGCTTTCAGTGTACAGGTCTTTTATCTCCTTGGTTAAATTTCCTCCTAAGTATTTTGTTTTTTGAATGCTATTGTAAATGGGATTGTTTTCTTAATTTCTTTTTTGGATAGTTTGTTGTTAGTATGCAGAAATGCTACTGATTTTTGTGTGTTGATTTTGTTAACTGCAACTTTACTGAATTTGTTTATCAGTTCTAATGGTGTTTTGGTGGAGTCTTTAGGATTTTCTCTATATAAGATCACATCATCAACAAACAGAGACAATTTTACTTTTTCCTTTCCTATATAGATGCCTTTTATTTCTTTTTCTTGCCTAATTGCTCTGGGTAAAACTTCCAGTACAATGGTGAATATAAGTGGTGACACTGGGCATCCTTGTCTTATTCCTAATCTTAGAGGAAAAGCTTTCAACTTTTCACTGTCGAGTATGATATTAGCTGTGGACTTGTTGTATATAACCTTTATTATGTTGACAGGCATTTCTTATACATCTAATTTGTTGAAAGTATATTAAATTTTTAAATTTTTGTTTATTTAAGTGCAAAATATTAAGAGGGTACAAGTGTTTTTGTTACATGAATGAGAGAGCTTTTTGAAAAGTCATGAATGGATGTTGAATTTTGTCAAATTTTTTTTGCATGTATTGAGATGATCATATGGTTTTAGTCATTTATTCTGTTAATGTGGTGTATCAAATTTATAGATTTGTGTATATTGAACCATCCTTGCATCCCTGGGATAAATGCCACTTGGTTAAGGTCTATAGTCTCTGTTTAGTGTGCTGTTGAATTTGGTTTGCTAGGATTGTACTGAGGATTCTGCATCTATGTTCATCAGGGATATCGGCCTGAAGTTTTCATTTCTTGTGGTACCTTGTCGGCATTTGGTATCAGGGTGGTGCTGGCCTCATACGGTGACGGATTTTCTTTACTGTGAAGATTTTAGTTACGAATTCAATCTCCTTATTTGTTACTGTTCTTTTTAGGCCTTTTGTTTCCTCTTAATTCAGTATTTACAGGTTGTTTTTCTAGAAATTTATCCATTTCTTCTAGGTGATTCAATTTGTTGGTGTATAAATGTTCATAATAGTTTCATATGATCTTTTTTTAATTTCTGAGACATTCACTGTAGTGTCTCCTCTTTCATTTGTGATTTCATTTATTTGTGTCTTCTTTTTTCTTAGTTAATCTAATGAAGCATTTGTCAACTTTGTTTACCTTTTTAAAAAGCCAACTCTTAGTTTTGTTGATTTGTTTCTTATTTTCCCTCAGCCTCTATAATGATTTGTTTCCATCGTGTTTCTATTCTCTACTTGATTTATTTCTGCTCCAATCTTTATTATTTCCTCCATTATGTTAACTTGGGGCTTAGTTTATTCTTCTTTTTCTAGTTCCTTGAGCTTTAAGTCCAAGTTGTTTATTTGAGCTCTTTCTTCTTTTTGAGTGCAGTCATTTATCTATTGCATAGAGCTAAAAGTACGTATTTAGTTCTCTGCAATTTTATCACATGTATTGATCCATATAACCACAACCGCAATCGTGAAGCAGAACTGTTCCATCAACACAAAGATCCCTGTGCCACCCTTTCATAGTGACGTCCACCTTCCCGCCCACACCTCCGCCCCTCCCTAACCACTGGCAACCACTAATCTCTTCTCTATCTCTGTAATTTTGTTCTTTTGAGAATTTTGTATGAACAGAATCATACAGCATGTGACCTTTTGAGACTGGTTGTTTTTACTCAGCATAATGCCATTGAGATCTATCCCAGTTTTTGTATGTATTGATCATCTGTTTCTTTTTGTTGCTGAGTCATATTCCACGGTACAGATTCACTGCAGTGTGTTTAACCATTCACTGATTGTACAGCATCTTGGCTGTATCCAGGTTTGGGCTATTACAAATAAACCTGCTCTGAACAATCAGGTGCAGGTTTTTGTGGACATAAAGTTCCATTTCTCTGAGATGAATGCCCAGGAGTGTGACTCTTGCAGCAATGGGAAGCATATGTTTAGTGTTTTAAGAAGCTGCCAATTTTCCAGAGGGGCTGTGCCATTTTGCATTCCCACCGGTAATGTAAGAGAAATCCAGTTTCGATGGCTTTTGGTTTTTGGTATTGTCACTATTGGTTTTGGTATTGCCACTATTTTGCAACTTAGCTCTCCTAATAGACTGTACTTTTTTTTCTTTGAGACAGAATCTTGCTCCGTCACCCTGGGTAGAGTGCAGTGGAGTGATCACACATAGATCACTGCAACCTCAAACTCCTCGGCTCAAGTGATCCTCTTGCCTCAGCCTCGTGAGTAGCTGGGACTAAAGGTGTATGCCACAATGCCCAGCTAATTTTTCTTTTTTTTGTAGAGATGGGGTCTTTCTCTTGCTCAGGCTGATCTCGAACTCCTGGCCTCAAGCAATCTCCCCGCGTTGGCCTCCCAGAGTGCTAGGATTATAGGCGTGAGCCACCATGCCTGGCCTATAGATTGTATATTGAATTTCAAATGTCACTTCAAGAATGATGGTTTTATACAGCTATTGCTCCAGGTTTTTCCGAAATGGAAATGCTGAACTTTAGACTCGGCTGTAGTCTGCAACAATGAAACCCATATTTTAAAGAAGATTTAAGCCATCCTGCGCTTTTCTGCCAATTGCTACTACATCATGGTAGCATCTTCTTCACTCTCAAATCTTTGTGGGGAACGTCAGTGACTAGGTTAAGGCTAACACAACCCTTGATGCTTCGGAGTTCTTCTGAGTTTTCTGCATTCCGTGGCTGGCATATTTCCACTAATTTTAAACTTATGCTCCAGACTTTCTGTTTTTAACCACTGATCCATGATCTCATTTGAATGTGTAATTTTTAAATGATTGCATATGAAGTGACATAAAAAGAATGAAACCAAAGCCATAAGATGCTGAATTTTGGGGTTATCTGGGAATTCATTGTGGTTAGATGTTGAAATAAGAATATTTTCACATTAGTAAATAAAATATTTATGGGGTGCATTTTCGTTAGGAAGTTGAATGATTTATACAATAAACCTTTATGTGTAAAAAGTTAAATGAAAAGATGACAAATTTACTTCCAAAAATTTAGATCTGCATTTTTCTGTGACCTCTGAACAAATTCTACATTATAGGTTTTTTTAGTCTGGTGGCCTGGGCTGGCCGTGGGGATGGTGATGTCACTGTCATTTGTGTTTCCTGCAGTCTTGGCACATTCTCTGATCACTGGCCCAATTCTAACTCTAACTATATTATTAATACAACCGAGTCTCTGGAAACACAAAATAACTTATTTTCCAATCACTGTCTTCATATAAAAAAGGTTTTTAGAAAACTCTAGTTAAAGATAATGGATTGACCACACACATTTATCTCTTTTTCTTTTCATTTCAAAAAACCTAATAAAATGACAATAAATGAATAAAATGGTCATGAACTCACAGGACCAAAGAAAAATGGGAGTGTGGGCATCGGTAGAGGAGAGATTTCGACCATCTTTAGAAGACACGAATGGATGGAGAAGTGGCAACTGATTTGTCATGACACAAAAGGCCCCAGTATCCAGTCTGTGCAGAGCAGGATGTAGATAAGTGAGCTGATCCATCCCACAGAATTCTGGAAAGGCCTAGGAGCAGAGTACTGGTTACTGAGCAGGCTATGGGTGAGGTAGAGCTGCGAGTGGGGGATTTGTTGGAAGACTCTATGTGGAATAGTTGGACCCCTCCCCAAACCCTATTTCCCTCTCTGTGCACCCAATGCCAGAACACAGACCTTCTTGTCACCTCCAGCCCATGAGGGAAACTGAAAGTTTATTCTCTGGAGAAACTGAGGCCAAGAAGTTTGGAGATGACGTGGGGCATGGGGATGAAGACAGTAAAATTAACTGAAGGTCTAGCGATGAAACAGACACCACGAGCCTCCCCGACCCTGCTCGGTCTGCAGACCAACTCACCCCCTAACAAGGTGGGAGAGCAGAAGGCTCTTCTCTGGAAAAACTGAATTGCCCCAGAGGAAAGACCTCCATGCCCTGATTTTTTTAAGTTTTATTTTTAGTTGAGAAATAATAATTATATACATTTATGGGGTACAATGTGATGTTTTAATATGTGTATATGTTGTGGAATTGTCACATCAGGCTAATCAACATATCCATCACCTCAAATACTTTCTGTTTCTTTTGGATGAGAACATTTAAAATCCACTCTTTTAGCTATTTTGAAATATACGATACGTTATTACTAACTACAGTTACCCTGCTGTGCAATAGCTCACCAGGACCTATTTCTCTTGCCTCCTGACATTTCCCCTTTCCCTGTCCACCCCCTTTTATCCCCAGTCCCTGGTAACCAACATTCTACTCTCTACTTCCAGGAGTTTGACTTTCAGTTTCCATGTATAAGTGAGATCACACGGTGTTTATCTTTCTTGTGTGGCTTGTTTCACTCAACATAATGTCTTCTAGGTTCATCTGTGTTGTCACAGATGACAGAATTTCCTGCTTTTAAAGAGCTGAATAGTATTCCATTGTGTGTATATATATCACATTTAAAAAATCCTGCATTCATTGATGGGCACTTTCATTGTTTCCATATCTTGGCTATTCCTGCAATGAACATGGGAATGCACGTATCTCTTTGACATACTGATTTCAATTCCTTTGGCTATATACCCAGAAGTGGGATTACTGGGCCATGTGGTAGTTATATTTCAATTTTTTGAGGAATTTCTATAGTGTTTTCCACAATGGCTTTACTAATTTACATTCCCACCAACAAGGGTTCCCTTTTCTCCACATCTTTGCCAACACTTTTTATTTGTCTGTTTGATAATAGCCATTCTAACAATTAAGAAATTATATCTCATTGTGGTTTCAATTTATGTTTCTCTAATGATTAGAGATGATGAACATTTTTTTCATGCATCTGTTGGGCATTTGTATCTCTTCTTTTGTGAAATGTCTGTCCAAGTCTTTTGTGCATTTTTAAATCAGGTTATTTGTGTTTTCTTTGTTACATAGTTCAAGTTCCTTGTATATTTTGGATATTAGCCCTTTATCCAATGTATGATGTGAAAATATTTTCTCCCCACCTGTGGGTTGTCTCTTCATTCTCTTGTTTCCTTTGCTGTGCAGAAGCTTCTGAGTTTGATGTGATCCCATTTGCCTGTTTTTGCTTTTGTCATCTGTACTTTTGGGGTCATAGCCAAGCCATGCCCAGGCCAATGTCATGGAGTTGTTCCCCTGTGTTTTCTTCTGGTAGTTTTACAATTTCAGATCTTATATTTAATCCATTTTGAGTTGATTCTTCTACAAGGGATGAGGTGAGTCCACTTTCATTCTTCTGCATGTGGGTACCCAGCTTTCCCAGCACCGTTTATTAAAGAGACTGTGCTTTCCCCATTGTGTGTTCTTGAAACCTTTGTCAAAAATCAACTGACTGTAGAAGTGTGGGTGTGGTTATGGGCTCCCTATCCTATTCCCTTGGTCTATGTGTCTGTTTTTATGCCAGTTCCATGCTGTTTAATTACTACAGCTTTGTGATATACTTTGATATTTTGGGCATCCACCAATGAGCTGGCTACCTCCCTTCCTCACCACCTGGACATAAGTCCACCTTATATAAACCTCGTTTGGGCCTCTAAGTTTTCAGCCAGTTCTTAAACTCAGACAGACAATCAAAGGTCACCAGACAATTGAGGGAAATCTTTATTTTGAAAGCTAGAAGCCAAAATAAAAAGAAAAACTGGAAAAAAAAGGAATCTGGAGGAAACAGAGATAATATAGGGAAAAGAAGCAAACTTCCAAAATAACTACCAACCCAATTGTAATAAATATTCTCAGAGAGCTATGAGAAGACATCACATCTATAAAACAAGAACGAGATGCCATAATGAGCTTGTAGAAATAAAAATGATTGCTCAGTTTTAAAAATGGATGGAAGAAAAAGTTAAGGAAATATAATATAAAGTAGAACAATAAGATAAAGAGTTGAAAAATATAATAACAGTGAGGAGAGACATAGAGAATAAACCCCAGAAATCCCACATCTGACTAAGAAGATTCTGGAAACAGAAGATAATGAAAAGAGAAGAGAAGAAAGAAAGATGACAGGAAACAGAGGAAAGAAAATTAAGAAAAATTTTTCCAAAATGAAGGATACCAGCCTCCTTATTGAAAAGGCTCACAGGGGACTTGTCACAACAAAAGAAAATGACCCACATTGAGGCATATCATTGAGAGGATTTAGAACCTAGGATTAGGAGGTCCCCTAAAAGCTTCCAAAGAGCCAAAAATTCTTTTCATACACAAAAGAATAGAATCAGAATGACATCATACTTCTCAGTAGCAAATTGGATACCAGAAAGCAATTGAACAATAGCATCAAAAATCTTACAGAATATAATTTTCATCTGGAAATTTTATACCCTGCCAAGCTATCAGTCAAGTATGAGGGCAAAATTAAGATACCTTCATCCATTCATAGACAATTTGACACTCTTTCATAGAAAGCATTGAGAAAATGTTCCAGTAAATCCTGAGTAATCCCAAAAAGAGGAAGTCATAGGATCAAGGAATAGGTAGATTCAACTCAGGAGAGTAGTGAAGAGAAGGCCCAGGTTGACTCGGAGGTCACCAATCCCAAGTGAAGGAGGAGGCTGGAGATGAGTGTGTGGAAAGAATTAAGGATATGCATATGGAAAATTCTGCAAGTGAAAATAATAATTATTTTTTAAAAACCACCAGAATACTGTAGATGAAGGAAATGTAATCATGCACTACTTAATTTTGCGGTGAAATCATAATAATTTGCTGTGTATCACAATGATGTAAAAACCCTTATATTGATGAGGAATCTTTCCTTTGCAAGTAACTGAAAATTCAAAGTGGCTTAAACCATGAAGGTAATTATAGTATTTCACTCATATAATTGACCACCTTGAAGGTAGTTTAAGCTCCAGAGGGGGTTTGATTCATGGGCTTTCTAAAATTTTTTTAATTTCCATCTCTCCTCTTGGCTTTCTGCAGAATATATTCAAAGTAAGACTGGCTTTCCTTACGTTTTCAAGGTGGTTTCCAACAGCTCGGGGACTGTATTTTTCCTCATTCATGTCTATCAGGGAAAGAATAGTTCTCTAGTTCCACAGAAGAACAGAGAAATGCTATCTCAGTTTCCTCCGGCAAACCTCTCATTGGTCAATATTGAGTTATCTGCCTTTTCTTGAACCAATCACTATAGCTTGAGGGGTGGGGTTCAGCCAATCAGGTCCCACTCTTTTGCTAGAAACGGGGTCAGCTGCATAGGGGGATGGGTAGACTCCCATTCTAAATGGGAGTCAAACTACAGTCGCAAGAGGAAAGGGAATGGAGGTCAGGTGACCATGAAACAGCCAATGTCTATTTTACAGCATAAATTATTTAACTGAAAACAGTGAAACTTCTGTATGATGCAGTGCAGACAGTGGGAATCAAAGAGCCAGCCCCACATCCATCATAATTCAAAATCAATAGAGACGGTCAAATTTATGGATCAATAAATAGCTGTTTAAATATATTATTTAGAAATATGGAAGTAGCTAGTAGAAAAATTATAAAGAATTATAAATCATTACCTCTAGGGGACCAGGCTGGGGCATAGGTGGGATAGGACAAGGCATTATGGTTTTTCGTGAGAAGATTTGATTTTAAGATGATGTTCAAACATTATTTTGATTAAAAATTAAAAAAACAAACACACTCTAAGCTTTCATGAAAAGAAATGAATTTCGATGAAATGGAAAAGCAGGAGGCTGCTGCCTTTGCTTGTGACAAAAGCGTGTAAGAGCGCGGAACTCCAAAGTGGCACCCACGCCTGCCCCCAAGCCACAGTTTTGGTTAAATCCACACGCCGTGACTGTGCGTGGCGTTCTGGGGCCTCACGTACCCTCTAGCGTGCTGCTCTGTTTCCCTGGGGAACGGGGAAAATGCGCCCTAGTTTGAGAAGTATAAATTAAGACATATCAGGGCAAAGAATTTGAAATGTTTTCAAAAGGGAAAACTCAAACTTTTGCCAGAAACACCAAGGCCAAGGCCCCCTGCGAAAAAAACACAATGCAATAATACAAAGACACGTTAAAAAAGATGCCAGCTTCGGGGCACTGTCAGGAGTTCTGCCCTGGCTCTCTGCTTGCCGTGTGGGCCAAACTGCATTGCACTGTCTCTTTTTTTGTCACAGACGGTGTCACTGCCAGTGCCGTTTCTCCTTTCTTCCCCTTAGACCACAAATGCTGCCTCCAGCAACACTCAAAGGCCTTTTCTCTAGTTTGCTTCACCAGCCTGATCCAAAACCGTTCATTCCTCCCTGGACCCAGCAGGAAAGCGCTGTGTAAAGAGCCATTTCTGGGGCACAGGGGCACAAATATAGGATGTCCCCCATCCAAGGTGTAGGATGTCCCTTGGGGAGACAGGTATGAAAGAACAGACTGCAAAGAAAGAATGTGGTTTAGGTGCCACATGTCTTTCCCAGATGCTGAGTCTAGAGATGACCTCCAAACCATAAAAGTGGACCCCAATAATGATGGTTAGATGTGGTGCTGTTGTAAAAACTGATGACTTCCTGTTTCACCAAGGGGAGATTTCTATCTTACTTGAGAACCAATCACGTTCTAATTTAAAACAAAAAGTTTAACAGGATTTGGGTTTCAGAACTGTACGTCTTCTCCAGGGGGCAGCAAGCCTATCCTTTCCTTCTTCTTGGCCCCTGGAGGAACTGGGGTGAGGGCGAAAATCTAAACTGGTGCAGGGAAGACAGCCACAAAGGGATGTGAGTGAGGAGGAGCCAGACCCGGCCGCGAGCATCAGGCAGGAGCCCCGAGAGGGCCAGCCCTGCGTGCTGTGATCCCTCGCTGCTCCCCACCTTGTAAAACTGTGTTCAGTGTTACTGTCTGCGCTTAGCTGTGCTCTGGGGGAATTTAGGGTGGGGCTTTTAAGAGAGCAGAAATAATTCAGAGAAATGTAGCACAGGAACCAAGGAAGATGTTGAGTAGAAGCCGGGCACTGCTTGACGTATAAGGGACACAGGGCTGCTTTGTGGGACACAGACACACCCCTCAGGGAGATCTCTGGGGTGGGAAACGTGATCAGGGCCAGGCTTTCTTCCAGTTAAACTGTTTGGGGACTTGGATTACCACTATCCAGATTTTGAGGAGAAGGGTGATTTTGGAAGGCCGTAGAACTTGGGGGCACGGAGGGCTTTTTTAAGGCAGTGAGTAAAGTTCTGGTACTAATTCTAATGTTTTAGCCATTCGTTATCGTAGTTTAGTATTTTCCCAAACCCTTAATGCGGAAACATAGCCAATGAAGGTATCAAACATCACAACCAAAATGAATGCCAGCTAATTGCACTAAACCCAGCATTGCAATTGGACACATTCCCCAAGACAGTGCAAACTGGACAATTCCAACAAGCTCATGCCTCATTCCCAATATTTCAGCCAAAATCCCAGCCCTATTTTAGCTTCCAACTCCTTGTTCATATTACATTCACCAACCTCCACCTCCACTTATTACAAATAATTCTCTTAAATTCCTGGGGAAATCTTGGAGTCCTTTTTTAAGGGGGTAAAAGAAAAGCAGACTCAGAAAACACAGAGAATTATAAAATAGCAACACTTTCTTATTTCTAAATAAATTTCACTTCAATTGGAATATTAGATTCTTTGCATGAGCCGTACATTCAGTGCCTACATTGGAACTTTGCATTTTGCATTGAGAGCATACCCCTACCAGAGCACATCAGGTAAAATATTTAGTCACTGATAAAAATTTAAATCCCACAGAAATAACCAAACTCACACAAAAATTTTGATTCAAATTATCATGGTGAAACAAGAAAAACTCCCAAACTAAGGATTACACCCAATGAGAATTATATTAATGGCTCCAAACTTGTGTTTCCAGCTTTGCTGATTGGATCCTCCAGTTTCCTTCCTTCATTAGCTGAAAACAGAATGCTGGACACAAGTACGGTAAGTTTTCAAGGAAGTAGCCCCAGCCACCTGGAACCCCCACAGCAGGGAGGCCCTGTCTGGTGGCTTTTGCACAGCTGCTCTGAGCTGCCCAGGAAGCGGCCCCTCTCTGCAGGCTGGGGAAGCCCCTTGCAGATGGTGTTCGTTCTCTCTCTCTCTCTCTCTCTCTCTCTCTCTCTCTCTCTGTCTCTCTCTCTCTGTCTCTGTCTCTGTCTCTCTCTCTTTCGCCTAGAGCAGAGAGTTTTCCCCAGGGTTACTGGCTCTCAAGCAGCTGTTCTTTGGAACTTGGTCTCTTCTATTTCCTCTCTGGTCCTACAGTCTACAAACTCCCAGCTTTTCCCTGTGGCCAAAAAAATGTGTAAGTTCTTTGTCCAGGTGTTCACCGAGAGGTGGGAGAGTGAAATGTTTGAGCACTGCCTTTGGTATCAGAGAGCTGGAGGTCAGATCCTAACGCAACTGCTTATCCTCTCTGTGACCTTGTGCAAATGATGCCAGCTCGGATCTGAAATACGAGGATCATATAGCCTCAGCTTAATGGGGTTGTGGTGATGATTAATGAGATGATGTGTGAGCAACATTCGGCACGGTGCCTGGCACATGGTAGACATCCAATAAATGGGGCAGCTATTAATATCACTT
>RJWJ010028303.1:0-21552 GCA_004363605.1 Indri indri | reverse complement strand
GCCCTATCGTTGACCCAGTTTGCCTCCAGGAGAAAGTTTCCAGGCCATGACACAGGAAGGCAGAACTTTTGCAGAGCCTGGAAAATCCCTGAGTTAAAGAGGTAGAATTAGAGGTCCAGAAAAACCAAGGAATCTGGAATACCCGATGCAGTATACTGAAGAAAAGAGCTGCACATAGGGAAAACTGGAGAAATCTACTAAAGTTTCCCTTGGGAATTCAGTAAAATAATCATTAGCACATACATGTGAGAAACTGAGACCAAAAAAAAAAAAAAAAAAATCACTCAAAAAAGGTTAGAGGGAACAATGCCTGTAACTCACAAGCATGGGAATAGAGCCTGTTCCCAATAGCCAAAGTAAAATACTCCATAAGTCACAGGACATCAGTTAGAGCACTAAGTAGAGTCTTGCCTCAGTACTGGAAAAAATTAACCCTAGACTAAATGCTGCTCTGGTCGCAGATAATTGAGCTTAAAGTAAGAGCCAAAAGCATCAAGCTGTTTCAAAGTAACTTAACCGTATCCCCAAATACAGCTCAAGAACACTTTCAGGATTACAAAAATACTCAGTATCCAACAAGGTAAAATTTACAATATCTAGAATCCAGTCAAAAATTATCAGGAACACAAAAAAATCAGGAAAATAAAACCCATAATGAGGAGAACAATCGATCAAAACTAATTCAGAAAATGATACAAATAATAGAATTAATTAAAAACCACATTAAAATAGCTATTATAATTGTATTTCATATATTCAAGAAGCTAGAGAAAAGATTAAACATTAAGTAGCAACATGGAAGATATTAGAAAGACCCAAACCAAACTTCTAGAGAAGAAAACAACTTTGTCTGAGATAAAAATACAATAAATGGGATTGGCAGTAGATTAGGCAGTTCAGAGGAAAAGAGTGGTAAATTTGAAGACATAGCAAAGAAACTACCCAAAATAAAGCATACAGAGGAAAAAACTTAAAAAACAAAAAAACAAAAAAACACACAAGCCAACAGAGCAACCATGACAACTTCAAGTGGTCAAATATACGTGTAACTGGGGTTCCCAAAAGAGATGAAGGACAGAAAAGTATTTGAAGAAATAGTGACCAGATATTTCAAATTTGATGAAAATTGTAAGTTCAAAAAGTCAAGAAGGCCAATGAACAACAAAACTAGGAAATACGAAAAAAATGCCCTAACATATATCATAATCAAATAGCTTTAAACCAGTGGCAAAGATAAAATTTTAAAAGCAGATGGAGAAGAAAGATATACTACATACATGGCAACAAAGACGAAAATGACAGGAGATTTCTTGTCAAAAACAATGCAAGCTAGAAGACAGTGGTGTAAAATATTTAAAATGCTGCAAGGAAAAAATCTGTCAGCCTAAAATTCTTTACTAAGCAAAAATTCTTTAAAAAGTTAAGTCAAAATAAATACTTTTTTAGACATACAAAAGCTGAAAGAATTCATCAACAGTGGATTGGCAGAATAAGAAGTGTAAAAGGAAGTCCTTCAAGCAGGAAAAAAAATGAAGATACCAGATGGAAACCTAGCCCCAAACAGAGGTCAGCAAACTATAGCTGATGGGTCAAATCTGACCTGCTGCCTCTTTTTGTAAATAAAGTTTTATTGGATCACAGCCATGCTTACTCATTTATGTATTGGCTATGACTGCTTTCATGCTAACAGAAACTGCATGGTCTGTAAAGCCTAAAATGTTTATTACCTGGCCTTTTACAGAAAAAGTTTACTGACCCCTGATCTATACAAAGTGTCAATCAGCACAGGAAATGGTTTTACATAGGTAAATATACTGACTTTATTATTATTTAATTATATTTAAAAGTAATTATCTGTTTAAAGCATAATAGCAACATTTTATAAGACATGTAAAATATGCAAAAGTAAAATGTATAATAACAATGCACCCAGGACAGTAGGGAAGAAATCAAAGTATATTTGTAAGGTTCTTATAATATACATGAAGTAGTAAAATATCAGTTTAAGTTAGACTGTGGCAAGTAAAAAATGTATACCATAAACTC
This sequence comes from Indri indri, assembly GCA_004363605.1. NCBI lineage: Eukaryota > Metazoa > Chordata > Mammalia > Primates > Indriidae > Indri > Indri indri. Next base: position 19,506 of record RJWJ010028303.1, on the reverse strand, counting down.
TAAAACAACCACTAAAATAACATAGCAGAGTATGGCTAATAATCCAACAGAAGAGATAAAACGAGACCATAGAAAATACTCAAACCAAAAAAAGACAGGAAAAGAGGAAAAGAGAAGCAAAGAAAGTTGGGGGCAAATATAAAACAAATAGCAAGGTGGTAAATTTAAACACAACCCTATCAATAATTACATTAAATATAAATGGCCTAAACACTCCTACTAAAAGGCAGAGACTGTCAGATTGGATTTAAAAAGTAATACCTAAATACATGCTACCTACAAAAAACTTATATATACCCATTTTTGTAGGTATATATGTTTGTGTATTTAAAAATACATAAATAGGTTAAAAATCGAAGAAAACCATGCTAGCACTATCAAAAGAAAGCTGAAATGACTACATTAATATCAAAGTAGATTTTAGTGAACACAGAAAAATTTATCAGAGATAAGGAAGGTCATTTTGTAATGATAAAGGGGTCAATTTATCAAGAGGACATAATGACCTGAAATGTTTATGTACTTAATAACAGATCTTCAAAACATATGCAGTAAAAGCTAATAGAACCACAAGGAGAAATAGATAAATCCACAATTATAGTTGGTGTTTTCAATTCTCTCTCAATAATTCATAGAACAAGGAGACATAATATCAATAAGGACATAGGAGACTTGAATGACTCTGTTATCTAATTTGATCTATTTGACAGTTATAGAACATTCCACCCAACAAGAGCAAAATAGCAAAAACCACATTTTTTCCAAGTATACACAAAATATTTATCAAGAGAGGACATAAAATATGTCTGAACCATATAATATGTCTCAATAAATTTAAATTATTCAAGTCATACAAAGTATGTGTGACTGTAATGGAATTATGTTAGGAATCAATAACAAAAGGATATCTAGAAAATTCCCAAATATTTGGAAATTGTTTAACACAGTTCTAAATAATCCTTGGGTCAGAAAAATAGTCAAAAGATAAATTAGAAAGCATTTTGGTTTGAATGAAAATAAAAACAATATTTTGAAATATGTGGATGTAGCTAAAGTGGTACTTAGAGGAAAAGTTATACCCCTCTTTTAGAAAAAAAGAAAGATATCGAATCAATGACTTCTGCTTTTAAGAAACTAGAAAAAGAGCAAATAAAACTCAAAGAAAGAATAAAAAGGAAATAATAAATATCAGAATAGAAATTAATAAAATGAAAACAATAGAGAAAACCAATGCATCCAAGAGTAAGTTCTTTGAGAAGATCACTAAAATTAGATTACTAAAATTGTTAAACCGCTATGCAGAATAATCAGGATAGAGAGAGAGAGAAAACAAATTACCAGTATCAGGGATAATAGAGGTGATATAATTACAAAGTCTAAAGGTTAAAAGGGTAGTAAAGAAATATTATAAGAAACTTCATTTTAATAAATTCTAAAACATAGATGTAGTAGACAAATTTCATGAAAGGCTCAATCTACCAAACTTCACTCAAGGAGAAATTGATAATGCAAATATCTCTATATTTGTTAAAGAAATTGAATTTGTAGCTGAAAACCTTCCCATAAATAAAACTCTAGGTCCAGAGAGCTTCACTGATGAATTGTAACGTACATTTAAGAAATAAATATACTAATTCTACATAAACACTTCCAGAAAGGTAAAGAGCGGGGAATACTTCCTAACTCATTCTACAAGGTCAGTTTTATTCTGATATCAAAACCAGACAGACATTAAGAAAAGAACACTAAAGATCAATTTCTATCATGAGTATAGATGCAAAATGTGTAAGAAAAATTTTAGCAAATCAAAGGCAACAATATATAAAAGTGATAATAAGTGATGACCAAGCAGGATTTAATCTCTAAAATTCAAAGTTTAGTTTGATGTTATCAAATCAATAGGTGTAATTCGCCATAACAGACTAAAAATGAAAAATCATATCATTTTTGCAATAGATGCAGAAAGAGCACTTGATAAAATTCAACTTTCATTCCTGATAAAACTCTCACGAATTAATAATAAAAGGGAACTTTCTCAACCTGATAAAAGGCATCGAAGCATATCCTGCTGTTAACATCATACTTGATGAAAGATTGAATACTTTCTCCCTAAGATCGTGAACAAGGATGTTTACTCTCATCATCTCTATTCAACATTGTGGAGGTATGAGCCAGTGCAATTAGGCAAGGAAAAGATATAAAAACATCCACAATGAAAAGGAAAAAATAAAATTGTCTTTATTTACAGATGATATGTATAAAATCCTATCAAATATTTTTTAAAAACCCATCTAGAACTACCATTTGTGGATTGAAAGACTCAGTATTTTTGTCATCAATTTTCCCTAAATTGATCTATAGATTTAATGTCATACCATTCAAAATCAAAGCAGGTATTTTTGTAGAAATTGCCAAGCTGATTCTAAAATATGTATGGAAATTCAAAGGGCCTGACATATGTAAAACAATCTCAAAAAAAGGACAAAATCAGAAAATTTATTCTATCTGATTTTAACACTTGCTACGATATAAAGCTGTAATAATTCTAATACTGTAGTGTTGCCATAAAGATAGATGTATAGATCAGTAGATCAAAATAGTGAGTCCGTAAAAAGGTCCACATATGTGTAGTCAACTAAAGTCACCAAAAGTAATTCTATATGAAAAAGACAATCTTTTCAACAAATGATGCCAAAAACAATTGGCTATTTATATGTAGAAAAATGAACCTCGACCTTCATATCATATCACATACAAAAAATAATTTGAGATGAAGTGTAGACCTAAGTGAAAAAGCTAAAACTATAAAGCTTTTAGAAGAAAACAAAAGAGAGTATCTTTGCACCTTAGGGGCAAGCAAGATTTCTTAGACAAGATCCTAAAGTGCTAATTATAAAAGAAAACAAACGTGATATGCTGGACTTCATAAAATTAAAAACTCTCATTCTTTAAAAAAACTAATAAAATGAAAAGGCAAGCCACAGCCTGCTAGAGGTACAATGCATAAGTCTGATAAATCTGATAAAGGACTTTTATCAGAAATGTATAAAGAATTCCTACAATTCAGTACCAAAAAAAACCCAAACAATCCCATAAGAAATGTGCAAATGATTTACACAGATTCATCATAAAAGAAGATCTATGAATGGTCACTAAGCACACGAAAACATGTTCAACATCACTGGCCATTGGGGTAATGCAAATCAAAACCACAGCGAGATAACCAGCAATGACTGACAACACCACATTTTGATGAGGATGACAAGCAACTCCAACTCTCACGCATTGTGAGAGTGAGAACGTAAATGTTACAACCACTTTGGGAAAGAGTTTGGGTGTTTCCTATAAAGTTAAACACTGATGTTCCCTGTGATCCAGAAATTCTACTCCTAAGTGTTTGAACATATGTTCCCAAAAAGATGTGTGTGAGAATGTTCCTAACAGCTTTATTCATAATAGCCCCAAACTGGAAACAACCCAATTGTCCACCAATAGGTGAACGGATAAACAGATTGTAATATAGCAATAAAAATACTACTCAGCAGTAAATAGAATAAAGTACTGATATGTGAGACAACATGGATAAGTCTGAAAAACATTACATTATGTGAAAGGAGCTTGATAAAAACACAAGTACATGCTGTATTATTATGTTTATGAGATGTTCTAGAACAGGCTAACCAAGCTATGGTGATAGAAACCAGAACAGTGGTACCTTCAGGAGACAGACTGCGACAGAGCATGAGGGAATTTTCTGGAGTTGTGGAAATATTCAGTATCTTTATTGGGGTGCTGATGTCTCCAACTCCAACCCATTATCGCATGGATGATTCTAGCTTCCTCGCCCCAATTATTTGAAACCTCCCACTCCAATAGTGAGAAACCTGGCTCCTATCATATGTCATTCACTCATTTAATTGTTTAATTCCTGTATACATGTTGAGTGCTATCAGAGTTGTGAACCCACATCCCAAAGAACTTTGAAAATGCAACAGTATGAAAACAAACAGCTCGATTAAAAATAAGCACAAGATCTGGACAGACTCCTCACCAAAGAAGATACACTGTTGGAAAACAAGCGTATGAAAAGATGTTCAACATCCTATGTGGTGTTAGGGAATTGCAAAGTAATACAACAAGATAAAATGACACGCCTATCAAAATAGCTGAAATCCAAAAATCTGACAATACCAATTGCTGCTGAGGGTGCAAAGCAACAGGAATTCTCATTCTTTGATGGTGGAAACACAATATGGAACAATCACTTTGGAAGACTTACGAAGCTAAATATAGTTTTACCATACCACCCAACCTGTACTCCTGGGTATTTCCCCTACTGACTTGAAAATTTACGTCCACACTAAAACCTACACGCAAATGTTTATAGCAGCTCTATTCACAATCACCGAAACCTGGAAGGAACCAAGATGTCCTTTAATAGATAAATGTGTAAACAAACTGTGGTATATCCCTACAATAGAATATTAATTCTCAATGAAATGATCGGAGCTATGAAGCCATGAAAAGATGTGAATGAATCTTAAATGTATATTGCTAAGGGAAAGATGCCATTCTGAAAAGGCTACATACTATATGATTCCAATTATATGACATTCTGGAAAAAGCACAACTATAACAAGGGTGAAAAGATAAGTGGTTGCCAGGTGTTGGGGTGGGGGAAAGGTTAAATAGGTGAAGCACAGGAGAGTTTTTAGGGCAGCAAAACTATTCTGTATGGTATTATAATGGTAGATACATGACACTATGTATTTATCCAAACCCACAGAACTTTATAGCACAAAGAGTGAACCTTAATGTATTCAAATTTTTAAAAAATCTTTTAGAAATTTGAGGTCCAGGACAGAATGTGACAAAGTGATCTGACTGTATTACAAATGTGTACAACAACCTCATGGAAGAGGGTGGGGGGAAAAGGTCCGACCTAAGTCATTTTGGAAATGAGTGGAGTTTGTAGAACTATGGGTAAAAGCTATAAACAAGTACTGCACTTACTTAAAGTCATTTCCCATGGGGTGTGGGTTCACAATTCTGATAGCACCAGCATATACACTGGAATTAAACAATTAAGTGAGTGAATGACGTATGACAGGAGCCAGGTTTCTCACTACTGGAGTGGGAGGTTTCAAATAATTGGGGCGAGGAGGCTAGAATCATCCGTGTGATAATGGGTTGGAGTTGGAGACATCAGCACGAACTCAGGTTTAGCTTAATATAGGTATAGCCAGTTATATATAGACATATTTATAGATGTGTGTATATACATGAATTAGCATTAACACACATATTTTTCTCTGTCAGCTTAGAGCACCTAGAAACAAGGACACACTGGTAGCACTGACCACACTTAATGCCAGATCATGGTTTCTAACACATTCGCTAATAAAGGGGACCAACGTTCTTTGGAGAAATGGTTGATTCTAGAACTAGAGCAGAAAATATACAGGATGATCCTGGGGTACCTTGTAGTGCCAGAAAGTAAGGAATTGCTCAAAAAAACCAAACAAAAAACATAATGACAGTGTTAGGTCAGTGACCTAGGAGCCGACTAAAGAGCTCTTAGGAGCCAAAGCTGGAACTACTCAAGCAACAAAATAAATAAGGTAGTATTGTATTATAACCCAGAGTGTAAAATAAATATCCATGAGCTCATACTGACATAAATACATGATCGAATAAATTAATAAATGGGGAAAAAGAGACAAATATCCCATGCAGAAGAATTCCAAATAGTTTGTGTAAATGGTCTATCCCCAAGGAGCTGGAGCATAACTTCCTACTCTTCACAAACAGGCCCTGGGGAGTGGTTAAAAGAGTTTGGGTTTTAACATCATATAATTGTGAGTGGGAGATCCACATTTGACTCTTATGTTAGCTGTGTGACCCGGGCAAATCACCCTTTCCAGACCTTAGATTTCTCATCTGCAAAATGGGGATAATAATATCACTTAACTACCTGTGATGGTTACTCTGAAGATAAATGTCTATAAATCCCTCAGAACAGTGCTTGAGATGTAGTATCCAATAAATTACAGTGGTTTTCTTTGTTAAGGTAGCGTCTTAGTCTGCTTGTGCTGCTATAACACAATACCACAGACTGGGGGGCTTAAACAATAGAAATGTATTTTTTCAGAGTTCTGGAGGCTGGAAGGTCCAAGATCAGGGTCTGGCAGTGCTCGGTTTGTAGTAAGGGTTCTCTTTCTGGCTTGCAGATGGCTGCTTTGTCCTCACATGGCCTTCCTCAGTGCACGCATGTGGGTAGGGGAGGGGTGCAGGGTGAGGATGCCTCTCTCTTTTCTGCTTCTGATAAGACTGCAAATTCTATTGGATCAGGGCCCCACCCTTATGACTTAATTTAATCTTAACTACTTCCTAAAGCCCTGGCCCCAAATAGTCACCTGTTTGGGGGCACGGTTAGGGCTTCGACATATAAATTCTGGGGGGACACCATTTGGTCTGTAGCAGGTAGTATGAGACAACTTGAATTCTCATTCTAACTTCACCACTTACTAACTGTGTTGGGGAAATCTCTCAAATTCCTCCATTTTTTTACTTTAAAAAAAATTGAGGTATTATTTTTATCCAATAAAATTCACACATTTTAAAATATTGTTAAGTGAGCTTTTTTAAAAACTATAATCCCTTTATTTTGGAACAGTTTTAGATTTACAGAAAAATTGCAAAGATAGTACAGAGAGTTCCCGTATACCCTGGGCCCAGTTTCCCCTATTATTAACATCTAAAATTAGTGTGGTACATTTGATGAAGTAATATTGACATATTATTATTAACTAAAGCCCGTACTTTATGCAAATTTTCTTAGTTTTTACCTAATGTTCTTTTTCTGTTCCAGGATCCCATCCAAGATACCACATCACATTCAGTCATCGTGCCTCCTTGGGCTTGTCTTAGCTGTGAAAGTTTCTGAGACTTTCCTTGTTTTTTGATGACCTTGACAGTTGAGAAGAGTGCTAGTCAGGTATATTATAGAATATTTTGTTCCTCCTTGGGATGCCTGATTTTTTTTTCATAACTAGACTGTGGTTATGAGTTTTGGGGAGGAAACAGAGGCAAAGAGCCATTCACATCGCATCGTACCAGGGTATGTACAATCAACGTGACCTGTCACTGCGGATGTTGGCCTTGACCGTCTGGGTGAGGCATGTTTATCAGGTTCCACCACTTATGGTTCTCTCCTCCCCACACCCCACTTCCCATATTGCACTCTTTGGAATGAAGTCACAGTCCGTACTTGAGGAAGGAAGGAAGGAAGATCTATTCATACTTAAATTATTTGGAATTTTTCTGTGTGGGAAATCTGTCTCTTCTCCTCTATTTATTTATTTAATCTTTACTTGTATCAGCATAAGTAATAAGAATGTACTTTTTGAGTATAATCTAATATTATTGTACATGGCTCTTGTGTCCTTTTGACATGTTCCTGTCATTTCTCTAATTTCTCTCTCTCTCTCTTTAGCACGTCTTCACTCCCTGCTCCTACAAAGTGCCCAGGCTCGTCTTGCCCCAGCCCTAAAATAATTTCTCCAAGGAGCCCTAGCTCTTTTCATTGAAGAGTTATATTTAGAAACCAAGATCTGGGCACCAGGTGTGTTTTTCACTGCTGAAGCATTATTGCTTCTAGGCCCTCTTAGAGGACAGTGCCATGAAATGTACGTGTGTACACTAACCCTTGTATACTCATGTATCTACCTTTTAAAAAATCTAGACAAACAAACAAATGTGACTTAATACTGATATCTCTGAATGTAATCCAACACCCCAGGGTTCATTCCAGTCTTCCTCTCTCGCTCATTTGTAACTTCTTTCTCTAACGGTGAGAAACCTGGTTCTCATTAGCAGCTCTTCTCTTATTGCTTTTATAAATTAACCTTTGTGTAAGATTTCACTTGAAAACCAAACAATAAAAACAACTTCCACAGCTAAATCACAAATTGAAAAACCATTGGACTAGACTGAGCGTAGCTAAAAGCCCTTCTATCTCTGGGGCTGTGGGGATGGGAGGGAGGTGGAGCGGAGCTTTGTCTTATTATCTTTGGCCAACAGCGTGGAGTGGATTGGATTGGTTTGGAATTTATCCAACGTTCCACAAGTATTACTGAGCCCCTCTTAGATGCCAGGGACAACTCCCGATGCCGAGGGTGCAGGGATGAGCAAGGCAGCGAGTTCCCCGGTGGGGCTGGCCTTCTCGTCAGAGGAGAGACAGACGGCAAGCAGGTAAGCAAATGCAGTAATTTCAGGTAGAGATGAGCAGTAAGAATAAAACACAAAAAAGAAATGAGTGTGATATGGAGGAAGATAAGAGTTAAAGTAGGGGGTGGTGAGAAAATTTGGTTAACTTTGAGCTGAATCCTGGAGGGTGAGAGGGAGCCAGTCAGTTTAGACCTAGAGAAAGAGTTCCAGGCAGAGGAATTGCAAGGAGAAGGGACATAAATTTAGCAGGAGCAGCCTGGCTCATTAGAGAGACAAAAAGAGGACCAGAGAGGCTGGAGCAGAGTGAAAGAGGAGCGTGGCACCAGGTAAGGTTGGGGGGTGCTCAGAACATATATGGGCGTATAGACCAGAGAGGGTGCGTGGATTTCATTCATAAGGAAATGGTACCAGTTGGTATAGGATGATAACGTTTAAGCCCAACTGACCATCCTGAGGAGTCTAGGTGAGAAATGAAGGTGATCTTGAACCAGGCCCAAAACATTTGACCAGCAAAAGCTTTTTGCTGCCTCAGCCAAGACCAGCGGATAGACTGATTCATGAGCACTGGGTTTCAGGGCAGGCCCTGGCATGGACTAGCTTATAAAGTAAGACAGTGGCCTGCTCTAAAAAGCTATGGCTAAAACAATTCCCTGTTGACATGTGAGAACTAGAGTCCCCAGGGAATTCCTCAGATATCCTGGGTCACCAAACATACTGCCCCCAGTCCTACAGCTGCTGCTCGCACCCTGAATGATGTTGCTTAGTGTTTAAGGTCTTCATTGGATATGGTTCCTCAGCCTACCAGCATCGCACAGGCTAACAAATGTATCTCAGCTCCACTCCAACAAAACCAAAGTGCTTGCTGGCCCAGAGCATCCTGCCCCATGCATATAACTATCCTCCGTCTGCTTCCTCTCAGCCCCTCCACATCCATAGGTCTGTCACATCTTCTAACACTGACTTTCAACTCACCTCTGGGAAGATGCTATATGGCCCCAGGCCATACAATTGGTAAGCAAAATATCTGGGCTTCAACCCAGGATTTCAATCACCTAGTCTGAGTTCTTTCCACAACACCACAGGCATTCAGTAAATACAAATTTTTTTAAATAATTGCATTTATCATTTTACCCTCAAGAAGGGAAGGAGACTTAGGACTGAAACATGGGGTGCTTAAGCATTTAAAGATTGATTAAAGAAGGGTGAGAGCAGAGGCGATTGTAAAGCCAAGTTAAATGAAAGAGGAGGAAACTGGGGAGTGTAATGTCACTGTCTTCCAGAGAAGAAAGTCTTCTTAGAAGGAGAGAGTGACCTCAGTAACGAGCACAAGTAGTGCCCAAACCTTCCTTTCTAAATATCAGTCCCCACTAAAGAAACGTGGGCTCCTTAGAGAAAACGTTGATTCCAGGGCTGGGGCAGGGAGAATGCAAGATGAGCCTGGAAGTGCTGGTGCCCAAGCGTGAGGAAGTGCCCAGTGAACAACAAGATGGGGGTACCGTGGAAGTCGGAGGAGACCACCCAAATGAGAACAAGCAAAGGCTATTTATTCTGAGCTTACGAGGGCGAGGGAGTCAGCTACCATCACTTGTGTTTGGCAGAGACTCAAAGACAGGGAGAGGTGGGAAAGCTTCACGTATAATAGGAGAGAGGGAACTTCAGCTACGCCTTGACTGGAGGCTGTTGGCAGGGGGAAACTGTAGGGGGGCCAAATAGCAGTGGGGTGTCCTTTGTGATTGCTTAGAGGAACATATTTGGCTTCCTTTGGTTGGTCCTAAATTGGAATCAGAGACAGAAATTAGGGAAGTGGTCAGTTATTGATCAAGTCCTGGCCATTTCGAGCTGATTATTAGAGAAGTTATTGTTTGGCTTCTTGTAACGGTTGTTAGAGATAGTGGTTTGACTTCCTACAAGTCTAACTTATAGATAGTGGGCTGGCTTCCTGGGCTGGTTACTGTAGATTACAGTGCAGAGTCCTAGTTTTATATATGGTTTGGCCATCGTCTGTTTGTATATTCAGTATCTCAGTACATCAAAAGGGAGATGGGAACCAAGCTAAAAGAGCTCCCACTGGCCAAATTGGGGACAATTTAAACATTAAAATGAATAATAACAGTAATGGATTGTAACTCATTGAGTTAAAAAATAATCCACAAGTCCATTCTAATACAAAACAACCAACCAACCAACCAAAGAAAGAAAGTGGAGGAGAAGGGAAATCCTTACAGTAGAATGCCAACTAAAAAGTATACGAGGAACAATAGATAGCGTAAGAATTTCAGCATCGTGCAATAATTGATTCAGGTAAAAATCATGAATGGATCTAAAACTGTATGAGTAAAAGTTCATTGGTGATCCAGATCAGAGCATCTCCTACAGATCACTCAGCAAATACAAAGAAGGAAAACCCCTTCACAGTGGGGAAATCTGGCGCATTCCACCCTAAGTGATCAAAGAGAACACCACCAAGGATGGGACAAAGCAGCTTCAGGCCTTCCCGATGTGATACACTGGGAAGAACACAGCCTGGCGTATTGGTACATTCCTGCCCAAAATGGATAATCTGAATCTAATCAAGAGAAAGGATCAAACATTCTACCAAAAACTACTGTCCTCTTCAAAAATGTCAAGGTTGCCAAAGACAAAGAAAGGGTGAGGGACAGTTCCAGATTAAAGTAAATCAAATTAACATGACAACTAAATGCAATGCATGGTTCAGGATTGGACTCTGGATCAGAAATTGTGTTGTTGTTGAGAAGGTAAATTACTGAGACAATGGGGAAATTAGAATACGGACTATCTTTTAGACAGTGATATTGTGTAAATGATACCTTTCCTTGTTCTTAGGAGACACATGCGTAAGTATTTAGGGGTGAAGGGCCATGATGTCTCATCCTTAAATGGTTCAGCAAAAATAGCAGCAATAATAATAGGCCTATTTTCATGGAGAGAAAGTGCTAATGCAAATATGGCAAAATGTGAAGCAATTAGGGGATCCAGATGAAGGATATATTGGTGCTCATTGCAATATTCGTGCAAATTTTCTGTAGCTTTCAAAGTTTCCAAAATAAAATATTAAAAGTATGCAAAAAGGGAAGTGGTGGTCAATTGTGCTGAACCTTGCTGACAGGTCAGATGACTCAAGAAGTGGCCACTAGATTTAGCAACATATGGTGGTCACTAGTGACCTTCCCATGCAGCCTTGGAGAGGTGGGACAGAGGCTTAACTGGCAGGAATTGAGAAGAGAATGAACATGGAGTGGAGATAGCAATTTGAAACATCTCTCTTACAAAATAATGTTAGCACATTTAGGGGCGGATTGAATGAAATTAGTTGCTAGCTTCCATTCTGTTCTTTTGTTACTAATTATTAACTAGTATCTATGACTCTACAAACCAATCTGGCCTGGATTTATTCCCAGAACTAAGAAAAATGCTTTTCATTGATCTAAGTACTTAATAACTGTAAGAGTCAAAAGCTCTTAGTCTTCTTTACTTCTTTTGGGAGAGGCCTCTGAAGCCCTCTGGCTGTCTCTTGCCTCCCAGTTCCCAGCCGGTTCTTCCCTCAGTTCACCGATGGAGTTCTGCAAGAGGCAAGTGGCAGGGCCCTCCCCCCGTGTCCAGCATCCTGCTCCATGCACTAGGGAAGAAACTGATAAAGTGTCCTGTAGTCACCACAGCATCTGTTCTGGACCAACCCGCAGCGGGTTCCTTCCAGTCCTACAGATCTCTCTCTGGTTAATCACTTCTTTACCTTTTCTATTTTCCTCTTTATTGGTTTGAATTAATTCAAGTTTTTGTCTTTCCCATTCATTGCTGAAGTTTACCTCCTTTGATATATCACTGGATACTACTTCCTCTGGATACAGAGCCTTAAAATTTCCAAATTTTAAGTTCATACCACACTATTGCCACTACGGAACACAATAGTTCTTTTAAACAGATCTTTTCAAGTAAACCCGGTAACCAGAACTTTAACTATTGTTAAAGGGGCTCGCAGCCCTCACATGTCAGTTCCAAACAAATTTCCCAGTAAGCGAATTCCAGGAATTGATGGTGGTTCTTAGGCTTGGATTTATTGCAGAGTCATGAGCTTCCTAAATCCAGTTTCCAACGCTTAATGGTTGTGTTAAGTGTAATCAGAAAAATGCCAAAAGACCCCAGAGACACTAGCTTCTCAACTCTTAAGTAATCCTACCAGCTTCAAAGGTCGTGAGTTACAAATGTCAACTCGTTTACTCCTTGCAACAGACCTAGTTTTATTATCTCCATTTTATGGATGAGATAACAGAGGCTCAGAGAGGCTAAACCTTCCCGGACCCAGAGGGTTGAAGAGCCGGGGATCTGCGTTTTTTCCACTGCATCAATCTGCCTTCAAAGAGAGATTTTTCTTCCTCCAGTTGCCCAAAAGAACAATGAGTCAGCCTTTCAAACATTTTCTTTTAAAAGACTCGGATATGAACTCACCCTACGTAAGAGGGCTGTTACAGAGAGGTTGCATGTGAAGCTAATCTTTGTAAATTGAATCACATTGTAAATGCACTGGCTTTTTAAATAATTCCTGAAGCAAATCATTTTGTATTTGTGAATCTGGATGTTCATCTGTGTATCCTGTTTGCCTGCTACAGAAATGACCTGTTCTTAACTATCCCAAAGTGGACGCAGAGACCATCACTCAGAAGCAAGGACTAGAATGCTAGTTCAAGGAGGGGGTCCCTGACCCCCAGAAAGCACTCAAAGCTCACAGATAAATGAAGCCCCGCTCGTAACTAGCTTTTGGTCGAGCGTGATTGTGTACCTGATGTATTCTCTTGAGTAGCTTGGAGTCGGGGAGAAGGTGCACAGAGACAGGGATGGAGTCAGAAAGGGCAGGAGGAATGGCGCACACCGCGCAAACAGAAAGAGAATGCTACAGAAGGAGCTGGAAACAAAGAAAACTAGATGGGCTGAAAGGCAGAGATAAGAGAGAGTGGGATGATTGTGATTAGAGACAGATAAGGAAGGAGAAAAGAAGGGCGTGAAGAAAGGACAGAGTGAGGATCCAGGAAAGGGAGAGAGTGGGAGAGAACGAAAGTGCTGGGGAGGCTTGTCTGCCTGGATCCTGTTCCCTGCAGCCATGCGCTCTTCCCTCGTAGCTCAGGTGGCTAAAACCTCCCCCTGTGGGCCTGGTTTCAGCGTATAGCTGGCTTAGAAGCCCTCATGCCCCCCAACCCTTCCCTGGCCAGAGGTTTCCAGGCCAGGACTTTTCAGGGGCTGTCCAGTTCCATCTCCAGGAGGGAAGCCTGCCACAGTGTCTTACCCAGAAGTTCCACATTTTTCCCTGGAGCTTGAGGCTGCAAGATCAACTCCTGCGTGCATACCCAGGAAAGAGAAGATCTGGACAATCCATCTTCAGGTCTCTGTTGGGCAGCTTTATGGCACAAACTCTTTCTGTGCAGCTCCAGAGGCTGAGATATGATCAATAATTAGGGACCACACAGATCTTGGCTAAAAAAAAAAAAAAAGTTCTAATTGATCTACCACAAGATGGAATCTGCTGTCTCATGAAGTGGTGAGTTTCCCATCACAGGATGTATGTAATCATGCAAGCAGAGGCTGGGAACCAACCCTACCCGTGATTGAGCTGAATGGCCCTGATCTCTTTTGTGCCTCTGATTTCTCCTAAAGCCTTTGAAAAATAGCTTTTAAATCCATCATTACTCACAAAATCTTACTCTATTTATGTGATTAGAAAAATCCTTCCTTCACGTATAGTTCAAGGAGAAAGTTCATCCAAGTCCCTATTCAAATGATCATGAATTCTGAATCAGTGGGTTTTGAAATTAGTGGGGTTTCCCAGGGGAATTCAAATGTTCCCCCCAGGAGACACGAAGAAGAAGGTTCTCGCCTTCCCTGGGAACACAGCCCAAGGAAGGAAGAGGAGATGGCAGGCAGGCTGCCTCCCGTGCATTCCAATAGGCCCACTGCCTCTCCGAATCTTGGTGTTCCAGCCCTGGAACAGTTGGTAGAGACGGCATTGCAGGAAAGCAGTGACAGCATACGCAGGGAGAAGACACACCGAGACAAGGATGGAGGAAGGGAGAGAACTGTCAGTCACTCAAGCATCCGGTGCAAGGGAGGGTGGTTTCTCCAGGGAATGTGCCAAGCCCGGGGCCCTGACCTTTCCTGGAGGCTTCCATCAGATGTCATCGCTTCCACGAAGCCTGCCCTGACCCCTGCTCCACCACCTTGGACAGCACCCTGAGCTCTTGCTCACACAGCATTTGACCCTGGCTGGTTTTGTCAATCTCCCCACACCACTGGGACAGAAGTCGTGCAAGGGGCTCCTAGTGTCTGGGAAGGAAAGGCTGCGTGAGGCTACAGGGCCCACAGGCAGCAGGAGTAGCCTTTTTCCTCTTGCCCCTGGGATGCTCTGAGTGCCTTCCCATCTGACCAGTTGTGGGTTATGTTTAGGGCTTTGCTTTCTCGCCACCTCTCAGCCTGACTCAACCGTTTCCAGCTGCCTGTTTCCTATTCTCAGAGCTGCCCTATGTCCCACCAGCTCAGATAACCTTCCCTTATGGTTCCAGCCTCCTGGGGCTTTGCCCCACCCCTGCGCTGCCTAACGGAGAGCTCTCTGCCTGTCTGGGGTCCTGCCTTTTCAGGCAAGGCAGTCCAGCTTGCTCAGACTCTCGGCCAGCCCAGAAACTCCCCCTCTGTCCTCCAACTGTCCTGACACACTGGGAACTCCACGGAGGCAGAAACCGTATCTCACCCTCCTCTGGATCCCTGACCCCTACAACGGTTTCCTACTGCAAGGAGCTCAGTAAGAAATGCCAAATTAAATTGAACTGAAAGGCAAGGAAAAATAAATGCTTTCTTTTGTAATGAAAGACTCTAGCAAGGAAGGCTTGAGACAAATCATGGAAGCTAACTTAAAGATTTATTGGTTACAATTTCTCTCTCCCTCTCCTAAAATAAACTTCACTCACTAGATCTTACAATTATGTCTGAAAATGCCCCTCAGGAGTGGCCCAGCAGTGGCCAATGCCCTGCTCCAGCTTGGTGCCTGGGCTGCGGCATAGGGCAGCATCACCATCCTATTGCATCTGCCTCTGGGTCTCTCTGCCTCTCTGGAATCGTCCAATGTTACCCTCTTGGCTGAGAGCACTGGTGGCTGACACTATGCAGCCACCACCCTGCCTTTTGGACCCCTCACTGCATCTAGATCTTGGGGGAGGCAGCCCGATGCTGTTGTTTGTCCCACAAACATGATTTCACTGGAAATCCGATTTCCATTTGCTGAATGTCCCCATGCGTGGGCCGGAGATTGCTATGTCGCTGCACGTCACGCTGAATTTGGCCAACTGCAGAAATGCCCCACAAAAGGTTCTTGTGAAATCACCAGGTCTTTTGTCATTATAACCCATCCAATCAGCAGCATTGAGTTTATTCTATTCAGCAGTCCTCTCACTTCCTCATCCCTAACAAAATCCTTACAATCCCTGTGGAGACCGGGTTGGATGCAGTTTTGTAGCCTTTCCTCATTGACTTCCAGCCCCCTTCTCGATGCTCAGGCCCAACTTAGGACAGAACAATATATTGCAGCCAAGTCCAGCTCAAGACCTGTTTGTCGAGTGCCAACAGTGTGCCAAGCCCTGTGCCAGGAGCTGGAGACACAGCTCATTTGGTGGCTGCCTTTTCCGTGGCTTGCATCGCAGAGTCTGGGAGCTGGATTCAACAGCATTGAGCAAAGGGTGGATACAAGTGCTGTTCATCTAAGACTTGGACCGAAGGTCATCACTAGGGTTTTCATTCAATAAAAACACTTTATCCCCAGCCTTGTGCTGGGTGCTGGGGAAATAAAGATGAACGAGACAATTCCTTTTCCCAAGGGGCTCACAATCTGAGGTTGGGGAGACGGATGCTCAAAGAGAAGATTATAGTAACCAGGGATGGGTGCAGTGATACAGGAAAATATGGGGTGCTGGGGGACCCCACCCAGCCCAGACTGAGGGTAGGAGACAAGTGTGAGAGAAAGCTTCCCAGGGCATGTGATGTTTGAGCTGAATTTGAGGGATGAATAAGAGCCTGCCAAGAGGTCGTAAGAAGTCACATTTCGACAGCACACGGAAAGTCACAAAAATGGGAGGAAGCCTGGCCTGTTCAGGAACACTAATTACTTGAACATGCAAGAGAAGAAAGAGAGGGAGATGCGTCTGGAGAGGAAGATAAGGGAGAAATTATGAGGAGTTCTTTAGATTAGCTCAGGAATCAAGCTATTGCCCCAAAATGCTGGAGTCCAGGAGACCGGTTAGAAAGCTTTTGTAATAATCCCAAAGAGAAATGATAAGGGTCCAAACAAAAGGAGTAGCTGTGACAGTGGAGATAAGGGGGTTCCAAGACATCGTTTGAAGACCGAAGCTACAGGACTTGATGATGCGTTAAAAACGGTAGGGGGAAGAGATAAGGATTAAATCCGAGATCATGCCCATGTTTCTGGCTTGAGTAAAGGGTAGATTACAAAGGCTTGTAGAACAGAACTGATAACATAATACTATAACAATAACAGTAATAATAATGTTTTTAAAAAATTACTAATGTGGGACACTGGTAGAGTTTTGAAAATGTTTAAATAAAATTAAGAAGCAAGGACGAAGCCATGGGGAAAACACATATATAAAGGACAAAAAAGAAGGAAATCCAATTGAAAAAGTAGAGGTATTTCCAAAGATGAATACAGAATATCTATAATAGGAGCAATAATCAGAGACACGTTTTTTTTTTTTTTTCCTCCACCTAACAACTGTATTTTTATTGGTTGAAAAGACATCCAGAAATCAAGTACAGGTGATGTCCAGCTCTAGATTTCCAGAGAAATCTATTTTTTTAAAAAAAGAATAAAAAGCAAAGCATTCTGAGCTGAAATCAAAGCTGAATATATAGACAACAAAGATTCACCAAGTTATGAATAAAAGTAAATGAAAGGAGGAATATTGCAATCTCTCGCCACGGTTGTATTTCTGATTATTTATTCTTACCTTTCAAATAGCTTTTGTTGTATATATTTGGATGAAAAATTATTTTGTGCATAAGAGTTCTTGAAAGTATACTTTCACTATAAAGTGTGCATTCTGTCAACATAACCCAAGTTTTGCAGATCTTACTAGCCCATGGAAACAAATGACGCCACGATTTCATTAGCTCTTGTTTTCACCCGCTAATGCAGGAACTATAGACCTCGTCAAAGTCTCTCTCTGTTAGATTTGGCAGCACCCGCAAGGGAGGGGTTCCTTTAGCTCCTTAACAAGTTCACTCCCATAGGATGCACCTCCTGCTCCACTAGACATCCATGTATGGGTTACATATTTTCTAGGACTGTAATTTCTCTTCAGATTTCTACTGGGGACTGACATGCCTACCTGGTGCCTTTCTTCTAGGTTCATGAATGACATTGGTCTATGTTACTCTTCTTATAATATCTATGTCTGCTTTTGTTATCAAGATAATATTGGCCTCATAAAATGAGTTAGGAGGTGTTCCCCCTGCCTCTATGTTTTTGAGTTTGCTTAGTAGGATTGTGGTTGGTAGAATTCATCATTGAAGCCATGCAGCCCTGGAGTTTTCTTTGTGGGAAGATTTTGAATTATGAATTCTATTTCTTATATAAATATATAAGACAATTCAGATTTTCTATGTCTTATTCAGTTTTAATCTGTGTCTTTCAAGAATATGTCCATTTTATCTGAGTTGTTGAATTTATTGGTATAATGTTATGGAAATTCCTTCTTATACCTTAATGCCTGTAGGATCTGTAGAGATGTCCTCTCTCTTTCATGAGATTGGTAATTTGTGTCTTTGCTCTTTTATTCTTGATTAGCTACAGATTTATCAATTTTGTTGATCTTTTCAAAGAATCAGCTTTTGGTTTAATTGATTTTTCTCTGCTGTTTATTTTTTATGTATTGATTTCTACTCTAGTTTCCCTACTTCTGCTTATCTCAGGTTTAATTTGCTTTTCTTTTTCTAGCTTCTCAGGTTAAAATTAGATAATTGAGATGAGACCTTTCTTCCTTTCTAACATAGGCATTTAAAGCTATAAATATCTCTCTAAGCACTGCTTTAGATGCATCTCACAAATTTTGACACGCCATGTGTTCATTTTCATTTAGATCAAAATATTTTCCGATTTTCCTTGTGATTTCTTCTTTGATCCATGGGTTATTTAGAAGCACATTGTTTTAATTTTCAAATATTTGGGGAGTTTCCAGGTTCCTTGCTTTGTTACTGGTTTTTAATTGAGTTGTGTTTTGTTTAGAAAATGTACCCTGCATGATTGCATCCTTTAAAACATACTGGGATTTTTAATATCCCAATATATGGTCTCTCATGTTCTATGTGCATTTCTCCTGTTCTTGGACATTTTTTATAAATGTCAAAAAGGTCAAGTTGGCTGATGGTCTGTTTGGTTCTTCCATATGCTCACTTATCTTCTGATTACTTGTTCTATCAATTACTCAAGGAGGAATGTTGAAATCTCCAGCTATGCTTGTGGATTTACCCATTTCTCCCTCCAGTTTTTGCTTCATATTTTGAGGCTCTGTTATGAGGTCCATTTAGGATTATCATGTCTTCTTAATGAACTGACCCTTTTATCTTTGTGAATGTGCTTAATATTTCTTCTTCTGAAATCTACTTTGGCTGATATTAATATAGCCACTTTACCTTTCTTTGACTAATGCTTGTATGGTATATCTTTTTTGCATTCTTTTAGTTTTAATGTATGTTTATATTCAAAGTGGATTTCCTACAGACATCATATAGTTAGGTCTTGCTTTTTTAACAGTATGACAATTTGTGCCTTTTAATTGGAATATTTAAACTACGTACATTTTTATGTAATTATTGATACAGTTACATTTAAGTCCACCATCTTGCTGTTTGTTTTCTATGTGTCCCATCTAATCTTTTTTCCTTCCATATTCTTCCCCTGCCTTCCTTTGGATTGGTATTTTTAAAATATTCTAATAATACTATTGACTTACTAGTTATCACAGTTTTGTAAAGATTTCTCTAAGATTTACAGTATGCAACAGTCTACCTCCCAATAATTCCATAGCATTTTATGTCTAATACAGAACCTTTATGATAGCATATTTTCATTCCCTTCCTCCTAGTCCTTGTACTGCTATTGCCATACATTATGCTTCTCTCTATATTAAAACTACAAATATACATTATATTATTTTTCCTTTAAACAATTATCTTTTTTTTTTTTTTTTTTTTTTTTTTTTTTTTTTT